>CAEFZX010000328.1:0-26754 GCA_903066825.1 Alfaro cultratus | reverse complement strand
ACTTCATTGAAGTATAAATAATTTAAACAATATGAAGCCCTTCATAGAGAATTATAAATTGTGGTTGTTTTAAATAATACAAAAAAGTAATTTTTAATTGATAACATAGAAATACATAAAAATACAGTCAATCCTGGGGTATCTGATTAGCATTTACCTCATAAATTTAAAAGTTTCTAATTACTAATCAGAATAATCTGCACATTTACACCCTCTACTGTGCTGCTGATAAACTGCAAGCCAATATTAGTTTTCTTTTCTCCCTCAGTGTGATTCTCATTATTGCCCTTCCACCTGCGTCTCCCCTGGAGACAATACAGGAGTTTTGTTTCAAAAAGCACAAGACTGAATTATTATACTCTGGAAACATAGGATACCTTCTGCGAAGGCCATGCCCAAGCATGTGGTGAACCCTGTGATGGTGAGAATGTCATCAAAGCTTCCAGCCGCCATCAGCAGGGTGGGGATGCCCTTTTCCACGCCGTATCCGTCCTTCTGCAGCCGAAGCATCGAGGGCACCACCACAGCCGGGGACACGGCGCCCAGAACAAAGCTGCAGGAAACATGGATTTATTTTACTGTTTCAAAAATGAAAGAAATTAATAATTAGTTTTTTCTGCACAGGAAGGTAATGAAAACAACATAATTGGATACAAAAGAATGATGTTTGCAGTAACTGAAGGAGACAGGCCAGGTTTTTAGATCTTTAATGTGACTGCAAACAAACCTCTAAAAACTAGAATAGCAGAAACATTCACATGGTCTAATGATAGCAGATAATACTATTTATTCACAAGCAGGGGAACAGTTTATTAGTGATTCTAAAGTGCAGTGCCTTGAAAAAGAATCTATACTTGTCTTTTTCTACTAAATAAACTCTCAGTCAAGAGTGAGGAAGTTTGTGGTTGAAAATCAATTCAAAATTTAAATAATTTTATTGGTTGAACTGGATTTTATTTAATGGTATCAGACAAAATGGGGCTGAATATAAATCCACGGCACACTTTTGAAGCCAGGGTTTCTAGTCAGATGACACAATAACTCAATCAAATGTGAAAACACGGTGTATTGCAGAAAACTAACACTGTACATCACCCTGAACTCACCATCCCCTAGTTTTAAAACTGGTGGTGACAGGATCATGGTGAGTGAATGATGTTCTTCAAAGGCAGCTAGTCAGAATAGATAAAAAATTGAGGTAAATATAAGGCACTCGCTACTTTTGCAAGGCACTGTATTTCAGATTTACTTACAACTTTTGACAAGTAAATCTGTCAAAAGTTGACACATTTACTGTCAACTTTCCTCTTCTCTGGCAACACAATGTAGAAAAAAACCCTATATATATAAATAAAGGTGAATAGGCATTTAAATTTTATAATTTAAATGACAAAATTGTAAATTACCATAAATTTAAATATATGAACACAGAGTGCAAAGTGTTGCATTTACCCAAGAATAAAGCCCCACTCCCAGGGCAAGTCCATGAGGAAGTGAGAGATGACAGCAGCAGTGCTGGCTTCAATCAGGCAGGGCCCAGCTGCTACACGTATACACACGGTTTTGAGCTTCCTCAGAGCCTGACAGTAGAAATGTACATGTAATGATGCATGACTTCTATTTTTCAGAAAGCATTGAAAAGCACCAAATAACTTTATCTATTTCAACTGAAATATGAAGCTTTTATTAGCTATCATTGTGAACCAAACTTGCTGGAAATTTTAAAACTTAGAATAACTGCAATGATTTGAAGATTTGGTCCGATGTAAATAGAAACTGCCTCTATTTCGTAGAGACTGTGTTCTTAATTAAAGCCATTGTATAAAAATTTGAGGTTAAACTATTAATAGTTATTTAGTTTTTTAAATACTCATATTACATTTAACCCCTAAACTTTTCTATGAGAATGAGTCATACCTTGGGATCCAACCCCAGGCCAGCTCTGGCCAGGATGACCGCCAGAGCAATGTTTCTCAGGGAGGCAGACCATCTGAAGTTAATATACACCGAATCTGTTACAACTGGGATGTTTCTCAGCAGGAGGCCCATCAGCAGCATACCTGCAGCGCAGCAGAAAGGGTGGGAAAGAGGAAAGAAGATCCCTTTTAGCCCTAAAGGCTGTTTATTTTATTTGGGGTTGTCTATCACACAATACAGATCATGTGGACAAATTTTAGGTGAATGTGACTAAACGGGGAAAAAAAACTGAAGACTAAGCAGAATAAAAATAAAGCTTTTTGAAAAGGTTAGAATCAATCAAAGCTGCTAACCAAAAACTCTTCTTGATCAAAAGTGAAAAAAACTGAACATAGAAGCAATAAACTGGTTCCCAACCCTGGGCCTCAGGGACCACTGTCCTGGATGTTTTATATGTCCAGCACACCAAAGTGGGGAACCTTCATGGATGTATCTGGACCAGTCAGTCAAAGTTAGCTCTTCTGTCAGTTATATACAATATGACGACTGCAGCGACTGATTCAAAGCTAATATTATTTATTTAAATTAATCCAGAATAAAAGAGCTCCGTTGCCCTTTCCATTCTTAATTGTGACTGATATACGTTACTACGCTAAAAGGACCATTTTTGTGCATGCTTGCTATTAACAAAAACAAGCATAACAAATTTCTTAGAGAGAACTTCAATTTCACCATAATAAAAAAAAAAATCATCATGAAATTGATAACTGTCATAAAAATTAGGTTTTTTGTTTTATAAAAAGGGTAGTTGCATTTTCTAGCTACTTTGGGTTAGTTCAAATGTCAGCATAAAAACTTATTTTATTTTACTTTCTTACATTTTGGTGTAAAAATGTCAAATGTGCAATAATTGTGTCACTGTTTTAAAATGATAGAAAAATCTTGTTTAACAGAACAAAGTGAAACAAACTCCTCTCAGACACAATCTATTGTTGCCTCTGCTCTTAATATGGATCAATGACAATCGTTCAAAACAGGAAGGCTCCTAGAGGCTCTTGTTCAGCTACATTAAAAGATGCAAGCAGGCATTAATGAAGTAACAGCTAAAACTACAGAGCGTTTTCCATCACAAACACAGTATTGCATCTACAAGTTATTTTGAAGGGATATTATAGAAAAAAAAATATCTTGTTAATATGATGCACATTTAGGTTTTGAGGTGCAAAACTGTAATGTGTAGTTGGAAGTGAGAAATTAGAAACTGATGCCTAAATGACAATCATTTGTTTATCTTACCAAGGAGTGGTGGAAATGGTGGAAGTCTAGGCAGCTGGATGAGGGCGACTGCTTTGCCACCGACGATCGCACAGAGAAACAGTATGGTGATGCCAAACAGATTCCCTCCAGGAAGACATTCTTCCTCTGTGATGGACACAATCACCCCAAAGAGTACAGCTGCCAAAAGAACTGAAGAGGGAAGAGAAGACAGACATTAGCTGAAAGACAAATGATCCATTTTGTCACTTTTGTCAGTATGACTCTAAAACTTTTTGAAAAACAGAAAGGTATAATAAATAAATAAAAAAAAACACTGTCAGTTATTTTAACCCACTGAAAACCTGCAACCCTTTAAATTTTGTATTTTGAATACACATCTAAATATGTGTGCAACTAAATCATTTGCAAATCAGTACTGGTTACTGTATAAAAGTGTAAAAATGTAAGTTAATGTAATATATGAATTTTAAAAAATTCCAAAAGGAAAAAACAACAAAAACACTTAGCCTACAAGTGAATCCTTGTGGCTACCTTTGGTAATGAGAGAGGCAAGGAGGCCTCGTGGCGGACATGGGCAAAACTTGCGAAGCAGCGGGCAACAGACCACTGGTGGGTCTGTGTTGGTGCCAGCATCCACCACAGGGTTGCGAGGGATAAAATAGGTCGTCTCCTCTGTTAAGTTTGGAGTCGAGCAACGCCGCACCACCACCTGGAACTGGTTCACGTTGAGATGCTTTAAGGGAAGAATCAAGACACAAAGAAAAGTGTGTCAATAACATAACAGATGAACTTTAGAATCTAGATTATGGTGTAAACATGCTGAGATATGTTTTCACAGTTACCTTTGGGTAAAAATGATTGATCGCAATATTTACAACAGAACACAGCTTATTATAACCGTGTACTGTGTTCTTCATCAATGAGAGCATGCTAATAGATTAGAAAACAGATATTCTTCTAAAAAGAAATACTCAGTTGGGTGTGTGGGTTCCAGTTTTTTTCCTTTTCTTTTAGCTTTTACCTCGACATGATTTGTAGTAGGAAGAGTGATTCTCTCCAGCAGTGGGCTGGGTGCTGGGCTGGGTGCTGGACTGGGTGTAGGACTCGGTTCAGTTTTGGCAGGTTTCTCAGGGTTTTCCTCCATTGTTGTACTCCACCGTTTTTCTGATTCTTTTGTTTCTTGAGGTAGCAAGAAGCTTCTTGAGGTGCTTTTGCTTTTTTTGCTTCTTGAGGTGAGTTCAACCGTGAGGTTTAACTCACTGTTGAGCTCAGCCATTTGAATTTCCTTCACTTCTTAGTGTCCAGCCTCTCACCTGGGGAGATGTTCATACATCTCATGTTCTAATAACAGTGAGAGAGGAGAAAAGAAATGAATACATAAACATTAAAGCAAATAGCAAACCACTTTACATTCAGAACAAAATGTCATGGTCAGTGTTTGTAGCTGTAAGACAGGATTTAATCACATAAAAGTTTGCTCTTTCAAAAGACATAATGTAGCTGGCCAGTATTCTTTATGTCAATTTTTCTTATTTTTTTACCCCCACTTTCTTTATTTTTTAAATCAAAATATTCCTTTAAAAAGTTATGTAGCCTACTTATGTTTTATATCCTTGAGGTAAACTCTTTTTGGCTCTATCTGATACAACTACAATAAAACAAACTAAAACAGTTTGTGAAGAGGGTCCAAGCAGACAGGAATGACCAGATTTCATTTTCAAAAAACTTGAAAGATTTATTTATGCTAAATTGTTGTTTCCGGCTGACAACTTTCATGAAAAATTACCACCAGGAAGGGCTTTAATGCTCCAAATCCTGCCAGTCAGCACAATCATGCCTCCATCATCAACCTCAGTCCTTCAACAGAAGGAAAAAGCAAGAAAAAATTCCCATTACTCAGCAGTCAGAGAGAAGTTGTCTAGGTAAGCTAAGGTCTCAGTTCAAACTGCATACAAAGAGGTCTGAACTCAAGATACATGAAACTGGGTTTTGCAAATAAGAATAGGCAAGCTGTAATAGCAACAAAAATTAGTCTACGAGTATTGCCTCAGTGTCTAAATACAAATGCATGCCAAACTTTCCAGATTTGTATTTGTTTAAGATCTAAAGCTGATTCCCTTTTTCTTCCTACTAATGTACTACCTTGTATTTGTCAATCCACATATCTTATGTTTTGGTATTACATTTGAAACACTATAGGAAAAAGTCTTTAAAGAGTCTTTACTAGCTGATCAGATCCAATATTAAGCCTATTTAATGTACATCAAATTACACATGAAGGACAATTTTGCTTCTTTAAAAAATGTACATTGTAAAATCCAGCAGTGGAGATATATACCCAATTAATCAGCTGTATACAATTGTTGGAGAAAAAGAGACATCCAACACTAGATAGTATGCTAAAGTAAAGTGTTTCTTGCTCTGGTAATGCTAATACATTAAGACGAAAATCTTGTGCTCAATACATATCAATAGGCCGTGACACACTCAAAATAAAATTACAGTAGCTTATCCCAAACAAAATTTAAGAAACTACACAGCTGAATAGTGCATTAAAATTACAAATGACATTAATAAATTGCAAGTAGCTAATTTTAGTTGTGACATTTCAGTCTGCTATAGCTCCCAACTTCAAATGAAGATGCAGACAGTACAAATAAAGGCTGTATACCAACTACTCTAATGTTTTGATAGCTGCTTAGGGCAACAGACGTTTGATAATCCAATTCTGAAAAAGCACACTAATCAATGCTTACAGCTCGACCATATGGCACACCTAGCTAGTTAGCTCAAGAAGGTAAAGTGGTAACTAACGACTACCAGTAACAATACAGTTAGCACGCTAGAACATTAAAGACATGTCTGCTGCTACACACGGGTCAGTGATGTTTTTGTACACTGCATTAGTTCGTGTAGTATTGTAGCGTTAGCAGTCACACAGTAACAACCACTGTAAACTGTTGAAGCTTTCAGATGTCGACTAGCAATGCAACATTCATACATCATCGGACATATTCATCTAAACTGTGACTGCTAAAAGTTTATTTTTGTTAACTAGGTGAAGTGTCTTACTTCATTGACCAGTTTGCAAAGCAACCATGTGTCAGTGACGGCGCTGTGACGTCCTAAAACGTGCTTCATATGTTGGAAAAAAAGCATTCCGGAATAAATAGTAGACATGATTTCAGAGAACAAAACTAATCTAACAAAAACAAGGGAGCTCTTGCCCGATATTGTGCGCCTCCTCAGCTGCTGTAATTGACCATGCTCCATCCAGACTCTGGACCCCTGTGTCCCATTCTAGACTCACGGTTGCCACGGAGACCCCCTTTTAACGTGTCTGTCAAAAGCAGGAGAAAAACCGCTCACCTCATGCCGTAAACAGAGCCATGGTTTGCAGAGTGTCACTGACGGCGACTGTGGTAGTGCTGAGGAACAAACACCAGCTGGGTACTGGGAATGAGGCGGATTAGTGATAGACAGGCAAATGCTGTTTATATATAGTGCGAACGCAAGTTGGAGGTGGAGGAGAGGGAGGCGGAAACATTCATTTTTCAGTGTTTACATTTTGCATTGTTTGCTTCTGCAATTTTTTTGGACAAAACGAAAGGGAAATATGGATTTTTATGCTCTCTACTTTTTAATGCACTTTTCACTTATTATGTTTTGTATAATGTGCATGTTGTACTGAGATCCAAAGCAATATATATATATATATCTTTAGGAATTTTAAAGTTTAATTACATGACGACAATATGACTTTACTACCACTATATTACATTTTGTAAACTTAATCACTCAGCAAAATTGTGACTGACCATTTTATTAAGTGTGAGGATATTAAATAACAACAAATTACAAATAAAAGTCTTAATAGTATGCCATGTGTGTGTGTTCCTTTACTTTGATACACCTCAATAAAACCTGATGGTACCAGTACACAAATAATCTAGGTATAAATCTTTTCTGTTGAAGTGATCATCACAAAAACCAAGACACACAGCAGAAAGGTCAGTCCAAGTTGGGGAGAAGTAGGCTAAAAGCAGGTTTAGTTTACAGAACGATATACCGAACTTAGGAAATTTCAATTTTTGACATCATCACCCAAAACTGGAAACAATGTTTGCAGTTATTATTAAATTTAACTGTTTATAATAGAAAATCTACAAAGACATGACAGTTCACCTAAACTGATGCTGGGCAAGAAATTAATTATTTATGGAAGCAGCTAAAACTCTGGAGAAGCCGCAGAGATCCACAGCTCAGGACAACCACTAGTTGTGCCCTTCACAAATCTAGCCTTTCTGAAACACTCTAGAGATAAAGCTCCATTTAAAGCAAATTCTGAACGTTCCTTTGTCACTTGAGACACAAATTTAACTTTCTATCCTACATGCAAAATACTGCAAGGAGGAAAACTGATACCCACAGTTAACGTGTGTTGGATGGAGTTGAACAGCTAGAGCTACAAAAGTATGCCTTAGTTCAAAACATGTGCATGCTTTAAAATGACCTAGTCTAGGTTCATGCATAGCCCAACTGGGAAACTGGGACAATTTCCTTTTAGAGATGTTCTCCATTAAATTAGAGTGAGCTTAAGCTGGTTTGGTGAAAAACCGGGGGCAAAAATTGCAGACTCCAGATGTGCAAAGTTGATACAAATTCCAAAACGTTTTGAGCAAAAGGTGACTTCATCTTTCAAGTCAAGTATTGGCTGGGGGGAGCAGAATATAAATTTATGTTGCACATTTTTAAATTTTTATTTGTAAAAAAAAAAAAAAAAAAGTCTGAAAACTTTCAACTTTGTGTTGAACTAGCACATAAAATAAGTCGGAGGGAGATTGTGATTTTAAAGTGTCCAAAAGAAAAAAGTACAAGGGGCCTGACTACTTTTGCATGGCACAGTGCACTTCTTCTAAAAGGTTTAATTTGAAATGCTAGTTTAGCAGTTATAAAAAAATCATTCAGGGAAAAAATAGACAATTATGTAAGCTTTATTTTGATCTAAAACTTTCCTCAGTTTACTGATACTGAGAATGTCACCGGTTCTTCACAGTCTCCATCCTCCATCAATGATGTGTTCTGTTCCGGTGACATAGGCTGACTGTGAAGGACACGGATACAAATCACAGATGAACTATGTTACTTCACAAAACACACAAAATTCATTAGCATAAGACTGCTTCTATACAATTACAGAGACTACAGCCACATCCTGTTAGCCAGTGTGCCACATCTGACTTGACTCACCTCATCTGATGCCAGGTATACACAGAGGTGCGCCACCTCTTCAGCGGTGCACATTCTCCCAGTCTTCTGTCGAGCCATAAAGTTCTTGTAAGCCTATACAGCAATAAGATTGATGGTATTTATTAACTTTAACAGACAGCAATCAAAATTTAAACTTGTGAAACTTGAGATAACTTGCAGGATACCAGTGAAATAAACACAAAAATTGTAAGTTCTGGGTATACAGTACTTGTTCTGGGTCAGGCTGAGCCTGGATCCTATCCCTCAAGGACGGTGTATCAACAGTTCCTGAGAAAATATATAAAACAGCAGGTCAGACATTCATCTGAAATGTTTTTAGTATGCAGAGTCAGCTCTGTGACTAACTGGAGGATGATGATAAGGAAGACAAGGCCAGGTCTGTTCCATAAATATTATTATAGATAAGCATGAGATTGCACTCACTTGTGCCTTTGTAGTGACAAACAACAGGGTTACACAATACATTCCTAAAAGCACGGGGTGAGATTTTACATGATAAAGTTCCTAATTTCCAAGAATTCCACTTCACTAACTTTCAATTACGATACCAGGAAAATAGCAAAAAAAAAACAAAAAAACAGACAAAATATTCTTTTTGTCTAACACTGACCAGGACAAACACAATTGCAGCGAATGCCTTGCTCAATAAAATCAGCAGCTATGGATTTGGTGAGGCCAATGACAGCAGCTTTGGAGGTACTGTAGACGCAGCGGTTCACAACACCTACAACAAAGAAGCACATGTTATTTACGCTTAGACAAAGACGCCAAGCAAAAATCAAAGCCATACTTGATTTTTATTTTTTTATTTTTTTTTTACCTTTTATGCTTGAAGCAACAGAAGCCATGTTAATAATGTTTCCAGACTTTTTTTCCAACATCTAGAGTGATAAAATAAAACGGTCTTTTATTAATCTATCGAGTGAAGTTCCAGTTTGGAAAATTTGCTTCAATCTCAGCAAAAAAAAATAAAAAATTTGTCAATATGCTATCCTGATTTGTAGTTAGTTCAGGGGTTGGATTAGAGGCTGGATTAGTAACTGGACAGTCACAGTTCATCATGTCACTGGCTCAGAGTAATACAGCTAATCCCAACAGACAAAGGTTGAGAACAACTTTAGAGGCATATGTCGCTTATTTTTCCACACCATTCTACACTATGTTCTCTCAGCAAGGAAGTGAGCTGTGTTAAGAATATAGAAAATGAAGAATCACCTTAGGCAGGAAAGCCTTGCACATGAGATACATGCTTCGCACATTCACATTCATGGTGAAGTCCCAGTCTGCTTCTTCACAGTCCAGGACGGTGCCGTGGTGCACGAACCTGTAAGCAAGAAGCCACAATGGACCCGGACTGCAATAGAGAATGTTCTTTTGGTGTCATAGCTAAAGCTGTGAGCATAACATCCAACTCAAATGAATAAACTAGAGTAAAAAAGGGGGTTTCCTCTTAAAGGTAACATTGGATATTTGGTAAGGGGATTGATAAACATCATAGAATGCTGTTAAAGTGTAGCTCAAAAGACGAGTACACATACTTTCATTGGAGTTAATTTGTTCTCCGTGTTTAAGTGGTTAAATTTACTGATTAACCTCACAAGAAAGGCAGAGTACCCTGCAACGTTGAACAGCACATCAACGTGATCATGTTCCTTTGCCAGAGCTTCCACTTGGTCCTTCTTAGTCACATCCACCACTTTAGTCCTGATTCCTGGTCAGAAAAATATATTAGTTAAATCTTTAAAATTGATTTATACATACATACATTAGTGCCCAGATTTAGATTTGTGCAAAGAAAATGTCTATTTATTATGCCACAGTTACTAAGAAACTAACTGCATTTCCTCCATATCTGATGAAAAGATTACGTAGTTTAAATTAGCTAGGTCAAAATTAGGTAGGTCAAACAAAAAATTAGCAAATGTGTTACCATTGTAAAATTTTAGGATAAACTTGCTGTATTGGAAATCTAAGCAGACAAAAATACTTCAAAGTCAAAACAACAGTTCTACCGACCAAAATCTCATCATATCTGTAAAGCTGTTTGTGAGTTAAAGAAGCAGTCATAAAGACCAAAATCAAAAATGTGGGTGGAATAAAAATGTTCCCTAGATAGAAAACATTACTTTTTCTGCCAAAAGGAAAAAATAAAGGTGGGACAACAAAAATCAGTTTCAGCCTTTTAGAAAAAACACTTTTTCTAAAAGTGTTTTAGAAAAAAACACTTTTTTCTATACCAAAAAAGTGGTTTAGAAACCATTTTTTTGGTGGTTTCTAAACCACCAAACCATGTGTGTACACAACACACATTTTGTGTGTTGTGTACACACATTTGTGTGCACAGCACACAATCACTGTTTTCCACCAAAAAAGTGGTTTAGAAACCACCTTCTTGTCATCAGAAGGAGAAGAAGGTGGAGTGTTGTGTACACACCACCTTGTGTAATTGTACTTTGCGTTATATAATAATTCGATTTTACTTTTATCTGATGTGCTTGTTGTTCAGACTTTAATTCTGTGGGATAGAACCGAATGTTCCTTACCTCATCTGATGGTTCTGTACCATCAGATGAGGTTTGTTTAAATTTTTAATAAATTATCTTTGGAAAAACAGCATGCAAGCCTCTCTGATGTGGATTCAGAGGAATCCTTGATTCTTCAGCTAATGAGACTTACAATAGTTCTGCAGCTATGTAATAAGCAGTTCAAGTCTGTAACCAATTAATCAGTTCATGCCGTCTTCTTTATATATCTAAAATGATCAAGAACAAAACATCTTGTTATACTCCCAGTTTTAGGGGAGTTAGTAAACCCTTTAAAGGACTAAAAAACAATTTAAAAAAGGAGTTACCGCAATGCCTCCAGTCTGTTTTACCCCAGTTTTCCAGTAGGTGGCAATCACAACCAACAGAAAAACCTCTTGCCTTCAACGGAGTCCAGCTCCTTCAGCTTCTCTCCATTTATGTCCGTGGCTGTGACACGAGCTCCCTCCTTTGCAAATGCCTGTAATTAAAAAAAAACAAAAAACTTGTATCACTAATCCAACATTATTAGATCATTCTGATTTCCAAATCAGTAATATTACATTAAAGAGATTATCTACAATTAAATTTGCAATGAAAAGAACACATAACTGATTTCTTACCTGAACTCGTTTAAATTTGTATTACTAAATACCTTTTATAGTGCACATTGAAACTGCTAGCAACCTGCACACTACATGTTTGAATCTATAGAAGTTACAGTAATGAGTTGCAACTAAGTGAATTTATGGCTTCAACGTTCCATTATATCCAGAAAACAACCTTCTGATAGAAGACTTCGACACATCTTCAGGGTCCATTGAGTTGAGGATTCAAATGTTTTATTGCCACTCTGGGGAGAGTATGACATCAGGGTTTTGCAAGCAGATTGGTCTAAACATATGTTTACCTCATCTCTGGGAATGCTGTTAGAGCAGTCATTTACAGACCACCGACATTAAATGGGCTCAAATGAGCTGATTTTGCTTTCAGGAGCTTTAGTCTTTTCAAAGGAAAGGCTTCACTTTTCAAACAGATTTTCAGAAAAAATAAAGAAAAAGACATTATTCGTTTTTGTTTTTTTTTATAAAGCACTTTACTATTGCTGCAGCGCGTCCAATCCCCTGTGCGGCAGCAGACAACACAATCACTTTCCCATCCAGACGGCCCATCGTTTTCACTGTGAAGAAGAGAAACCAAACAAACGAGGAGCATTGATCAGATATGAGCTCAATTTGATATTTGTTATTCTTCACAAAAAGTCTGTGAATCTGTGGGATTCATTACACTGTCTGTGAGGTATTATATAATACCTAAGCCTGCAGTAAACTGTCAAGACAATACTTGCTGACCAAGAAGTAATGAGTGACAGTTTCTTTTTAAACATTGCAGTTTAAAAATCTTAGAAACTTGAACAAAAAGAAAAATAAAGAGTAATTTAAATTTCTCACAGGTTAGCGCCCATTTAAAAGGGTTTGATCACCAATTTCATAAGCTCTTGGCAGACAGTGAGATTTTCTTCTTTTACTGTGAATTGTACATTAGTATCCCACTGAAAAGTAAACTGTATATGTTCTTTATTCTGTTTTTATGCATTGCATATTTCTATCTTTGTGTGAATCCCTTTGCCTGTCACTTTGAAAATGTTGCACAAAAATGTCCCAAAGTAAAAATCAGATTTATGAGACATAAATCTAGTTTTTTCAGTCATTTATTTCTACTAATTGCGAAGATTGTTGCTTACAGGTAATGAGAAACTGAAAATTAGTTTTGGAAAAAAATAATTACATTAGATGGTTTTAAAAATAGAAATGTTATGGTCAAGTGGTTGGTTAGCACTCATTTGCCAACATAAGATAATTTTTTTGTTGATCTTATAAAATATTCTATTTTTCTCAGACACCAAATGTAAGGTTTTCCTTATGTTTAAGCAACAATCATCACAAAAGTCCCAAAAGAAATGAAGGCATCGAATAACTATGTGAAATTAATATACATATGATTTCACTTGCTAAATGAGTGAACAAAATATTGAGGTTTTTTTACATGTGGATCTGCACTTGTAAATGATATCACCACTCTTAGTGGTCACCACATTGATGGACATGATAGAGAGCATTAAGAAAGCTTTACAAAGCAGACTTATACTCTTTCTGAAGACGTTTCTGGCTTTGGATTCAGTTCGATTATAGGCTGTAAAGAAAGTAGATAACCAAATAAACATTCTTGTTTAAAAATGGTAAATGAGCTAGTATCACAATTTTCATGCATTAATGTTACATTTTGCTACTTAAGGAAAGCATGAACAGCATATTTGAACAGCATGAAACCTTTTGCATGTAAATTTTGCCTATATTAAGACAGCGTTGCAAAAAAAAATAAAAAAACGTAACCTGAAATGTGCCAACAGTCAGCGGATATGTAATAACCTTTACTGGAAGAAACAAGAAAGCAAATGCTTCAAAGAGACGTGAACTTTAGGTGCAAACTCACCGTCGTCTTTTCGACTGAGACGCAGCTGCACTTAGCAAATCCACATGTGACTCCCTTCTTGCGCAGTGATTGGTTGGAAAGCCGGAAGTGGCTCTGTAAAGGTAAAAAAAAAAAAAACTCCATAAGTAACTCCGAAGTCCTCTTATGAAAGACCTATTTCATGGTCTGCAAGTGTTCAACAGTAAAAATTGTTACAAATTATTCACAGCTACTGAGGCCGTTAGCATACTAAATTGACTCTTTAACAATGTTTGGATTCAGTTCGATTATAGGTTGTAACTGTAACCAGCAGGAGTCAGTGCTGTTCTTTTAGTTTGGAGCATGAAAAGCTAAGAAAAAAAATGTTTAAAAAGTTGAATGACATTAAGGAATAATGCTACTTTTTATGTTACTGAGAGCCATGTCATTTATTCTTCTTTTCTGGGAGAGATAATTTATGTTTCTCTTTTTTTTTTAGTTTTGATTATCATTGTTACAGAAAAACGTCTGTATTCCAAGAGTCTGTAGCCTAATTAAACAATCTCAATCGGCGACCTCTATCTACATCTGTGTCATTTGCTTTCAGAGGCACTAACATACAACATATAATGAAACATTCATTTGCTGTAGAGCTTATCATTGGCCTCGGTAAGACACTTGTCAAGACTGACTTTTGATATCTGCTCAAAGTTCTGCATGAGGCTGTGCATGAGGATAAAGGTCCTGAAAATCTAAAAGCAAAGAAAACACTTTTAGGTTAATAAATGTCTAAAGTATCAGGAAATAACAAAATGTGCACTGAGGGAAACTAGTCTCATAACAAGCAGTTTGTAGTGGTGACAGTAAAAATCTCTCTCATCAAGAGGAAACCTCCTGTAGAATCTGACTGTATGGTCAGCCACTTGCCATAATATTTGTTAGACACTGAAACATATAGCAAAGGCTAAAACATAACCGACTTTGTGATATTTAAGTGTATCTATCCATATTTAATGAACATGATTACGCTTGTGACCCTCAAGAATATATAAACATGCAAAACATTTTGTCAGTACAATTCATCATGATTCTCACTGTAAAATGTTTTAAAGCTTCCAAGTGTCTTACGACTTAAGAAGCCCCAGAGATATTTTGGACCAAGATGTTTTTTTCATCTCCTGCACAACACAAATCTCTTGGCTACTATATCCAAAACGAGAAACATCATAGTGATAAAAGAACACCAGATCACACTATGTTCCAAAAGCTTTGAAAAGCCTCCAGCTAATCCTAAATGCTGTGCCAGGAGTTTGGATGCAAAATGGAAGGAGGTATTTTAATAAAATTATTTTCAATTTTTGAAAATATTGGTTAAGCACTTTTCACAGACTGGAGAGTTGATAGAGCCTCAAAATTTCTAAAGGAAGAGTGGAGGAATACACAGGGACCTTTCTTGGGGAATGTGTTTACAGTTTACATTCAAGAGACAAAAATCTTCTTTGTTTTTAAAATTAGGCTAAACAGTTTTAAAGAAAATTCATTATTAATGCTAACTTTTGTAAATGGCAGATGTGCTAGATTTTTTAAATTTTTTTATCTTTAATTATGCATGACAAACCCCATAACTAATCCTAAATATAAAACATAAAATGCATTTATTTCATTATGGGAGATAATGATGGAATTTCTGTTCTCACTGTGAAAACAGATAGATTTATCTTTTCTGCACAGCTTTGTGAGACAAATTGCAACTCAGGGGCTGAATTCAAATGAACGCTGAATGCTTAATAAGCAGTGAACAGCTGCTGCTGCAAAACGGACTCTGAGAATTCATAGAGAAGAAAATACAAGGGATTCTACCAAAGCTGTGGGATAAGTATTGATGGAAAAGAATTTGATGATCTTGAAGATTTGACTATTAGCCTATGTAAAATTAATTTAGACCAGTCGTTGTGTAATTCATGAATGCAAAGCTAAATTGTTAAGGAACACTTTCAAGGATGAGGCAAAGTAAAAGCTACATTTATGTGACTTGTTGCAGCTCTATAACGGTTTATTGACTGGATTGAGTCAAAGGAGAAAATGAAAGAACTCCCCTCCTGGAGGCAGGATATGCATTAAATCCAAGGAGACCTGTCAAAGTAGTTTATACGTTAGCTACGTTAGTTTAAATGTATCAAGTTAATGGTTGTTGAACCAATATAGTGCATTACCAGCATCAAAATAGTTCATTTCAAAGTAAAGATTGCATCCGTTACAATTTGCTAAACAAGTAAGTAAATAAATAAATAAATTAATTAATTATCTCAAATCAGCTAATATATCTGGGAAAGAGTCACATTATATTCCATCTAAACATACATTTTTATTCACAGGTTAACACTTGTATCTGCAGATTCTGTGAATTTCAATCCACATTCACAAAGTACAAAGATATATGACTGGAGAAATTGTTCTGTTTTATTTGCAACTGTAAATTTTTATTTACAGTTGCAATAGAACTGTGATCTTGTAGTCACAGTTCTATCTGAAAATCTTTCTAGTCAGCCAGTGTTGAAATGGTCATAAAAGGAAAACAGCAAAGCTGTGGACAGATTGTATGTGTTTGGTTCTCAATTAAAACTAAACAAATGGTTCATGCTTACAGAAGAACTAAGGCTCTGCTGGGGGAGAATGTTAGTTATGTTTCACTGTTTAATGACCAAGCACAAATCCCTCACCAGCTTGCATAAATAATCACCCTTGTAGTTGGATCTTTCTTTGTTAAATCTGTCACACTGCCATCTGAAATATCCTGAACCCACCAGTCATTTTCTCATTTAGAGCAGCTGAAAGAGGAGAGCAAAGCAAAGGAGACATGATTGTCCATCAGTACAATTGAGCACTTATCATAGAATACATTGGGTGAATTTAGCACCTCTATAATGTCAAGACTAAAACCAACAGGACAAAGTCTGGTTTAACAGACCAACAATGCCCAGCATTTCAAAAATGTCTTCCTCTTTGACATGCAACTTGTTATTTTGTGAACATTGAATAGAAAAAAAAAATCTCAATACTGATTATTATTTACTTCAGGATTTAAAATTGCTCAGTGTAATTTAGCAAAAAGTTATAAACAGATGGCATTCATTGTTGTTTGATGAAATATTTGTAAATGGTCATTTTATTTAATTCAGAGCAGAGAAGGTTGGAAATTTGGAGCTGAGTAGAGTTACAACAAATAAATTGCAACAAATTTGCTAGTTCAATTAACAGAAGGGTCAAAGGTTAACACAACATGCAGCTTGTGTACAAATAAGACAGTAATCTGGCATTAAATCCAACCTAATTCACAATACAACAGAAATAACCTATGAATCTGATTTAAAAAAAAATTCTCCAGTCATTCAAACAACTCAAAAGGCTGGAGATGTTTTGTTGCCACGTATCACTGATGGCCATGTTTAGGCTCATTGTGATTCAGGCCACGTATATTTGTTGAACTGCTAGTAAAAATGGAATCAGTACTTTAAAAAAGATGTAAAGAAAATCTAATAACAATTAACAAGGCATTAACAAGTCACGTTTTTTAACAGAGGAAAAGAAAATAGTATGGAAAGAGCTGAAACATACACCATAATAATTTATACTTAGCCTATATTTGTAACTTTTCAATTGTTCTTGGTCCACCTGTGTGCTACCTTTTTAATTTTATTCTTGTTCTGAATTTTAGACACACTTTACTGGGACAATTTGATAAAAGCGTTCATAAACTATTTAGTGTTAGTTAGTATCTGTACATTCCAGTTGCATTCCCAAGAAGGGTGGCTGGGATCCAGATTTATTTTTAAAAATGTCTAAGTCCAAATCAGAGGAGGAAAATGAAAGAGGCTTTTATTACCGCTTGTGTGTGGTTTTGACATAAATCTCCCCAAATAACTCAAGCTCAAAAATTTATATTAATAAAGAAAACAAAATGTTTTTGCTGCCCGTATTTGTAGTGGATATACAAACATGTTTTTTTTTTTTTTTTATTTAAGCTATTCATAACACTGATCTACTTTGAACCCCTTTGGTGATGTAGAAATTCTTGGTACTGTCATAATTCTGGGATTTAATGTGCTGTTTTTTTTTTCATCTTGAGCTTCTGATCCCCCTAAAGGATACATTTCAAGCCCTCTGCTGTTGTCACACTGATGTCTCGTCACCCAGCCAGGATTTAAAAAGTGAACAGATGGTCCTTCAGTATTACAGTAGTACCCAGTCAAATATGAATTCTTTCTGAGCATTTTTTGTTTCCCACTGACTTACCAGTAACATTTCTCTGGGCTACTGAGAGACTTCTTCCTGTGATCTCACTACTTCCTGAAGGGTGCAGCCAAAAAACTTAAGTCTGTTACCATAACCCACAACTACACCCTGGCAGCTCCTCCTCTCAGGTCTGAGCTCATTCTTCAGCCTACCTGCCTTCCAACATGTGTTTGGAAATCAGGATTTTATATCTTCATTCAGAACAAAATCTTACTTGGACCGGCTCCTCCGGAATCAGCACCGGGTTTCCCCTGATTTCATCTGAACCAGGAAGTGCCACTTGTCCAGCCCTTCTAATTTAGTTTTTTTCTGCTCAGAAAGAAACAACAGTGGACAGTTATTCAGAGTACTCAATTTCTTGTAAAGTGAACATCTTAATCTTTCTTCTGAGTTCTTGGAAAGTACTGCATGGGAGTCTTTGACATATCAGAAATTATTATGTCTATTTGCAGGTTGAATAAAAGTTTCTATTCAGATATAAAAAGTGCCAATGAAAACTTTAAAGTCTTTGAAAGACTTTAAAGTATGAAGGCTTTGGAAAATCCCAAAACCTTCATACTTTTTTTTGTCAGATATTCATCACAAAACTCCTTTTCAGCACTTCTTTCATAGATTCATAAATAGCGTATTTTTACACGTATTTACAGCAGCCTTGCATGGTTTTGTTGTGGAACAAATAATAAAAACAATTTTTGTGTTTTTGTGCCATGGTCAAAGATTCATATGCATATTTGTTAAGATCTTTTTGATGAGCAGTTTTACAAGGTTTTATTGTACCTTTGTACAATGAGATCATTTGGAGCTGTACAAAGAACTGGAAGGTTTTCCATCAATGCAACCCAAATACTCATCTCAACCCACAAATGCTTTGCACTTTTTTAAAGAGAATTAATCATTACAGCCAACAGCAATCACTTCACAGATTCTTTCATTATTACAATGAAAGCAAAAAAAAAATCCACATAACACAAACTTCCTTACTTTTTGAGCAAAACTTTGTTATAAAAAATAATCTCATTAAAATAAAAAGAAACTCTTTTGGAAAATATTAAAGAAGGGCTTACGGAAGACTTTTTAGCCTTCTGAATACATGATAACTAACAGAAAAAGAAGGATTAAAAGGCAGACTTTTACAGTAATCTGTGTAAAGCAGTGGACGAAACTGACAAATGGAAAATAAAAAGAGGCCCATGACGTCCCTCAGTAGTAAATGCTGTGTCCAACAAACTTTCTCTCAGCCTGGCAGCTGTTTTAACAAAGTCCTTGAAACAATAACGAGACTTCAAAGAAGGAACACCAGCAGCAACTAACTTCAGAAATGTGTCACGTTTCTTTGTCGCTATCACACTGTAGCTTGATATGGTTATTTACAAAATGCCTGATCTGCAAATTAAGTGAAGCTACTCCCTGAAATTCCCTGAAAATTCAAGAAAAGATGCTACAAAAAGGGAGCTGAAGGCAGTCAAACTCGTTGTAGAGCTGTGATATTGAGGCACAAAAAGTGCCTACACAAAATAAAACGGGGAATAGTAATCTTTTCTCTTATTGTGACCTGATCGGGGATTGTTTCCAACTGTGTGATGAGAACTCACAATGGGCACACACTGATTTACTTCAGTTTGTGCAATCTAAGTGCTCCTAGCAAGAAAGAAAACCAAGAGTTCTT
Source organism: Alfaro cultratus (assembly GCA_903066825.1). Classification (NCBI taxonomy): domain Eukaryota; kingdom Metazoa; phylum Chordata; class Actinopteri; order Cyprinodontiformes; family Poeciliidae; genus Alfaro; species Alfaro cultratus. The sequence goes on along the minus strand of CAEFZX010000328.1, from coordinate 7,356 downwards.
GGAAATAAGCTTTCAAGAGGTTTGCAACAGAGCTTGACAGGCAAACGTGATTCAAAATCTTTTAGCTGTCAGTAGGTGAGGATGTTTGTGTAGGGAAAAAGACATTAAAGAAACTATTACACTAGATGTAGTGCAGACGCTGACCATTTTCATTGAATTTGGACCCAGAGAAAGATGATATCTGCTACATTACTTGTCATGTTACAAATTAAGGCAACACACCAGGTAATTCTATTGCGCTGCTCCTGCTTACAGCATTAACAGGAAGACAAGTCCAAAGCAAGGCACATATGTTTTGAAAGACATTAATTATATTTAATACAATTGTTTTCTCAGAGCTCTAGTATTGGAAATGACTTGATATAATGCAATAAAAATACTAAAAGTCAATTTCTTGTTTACTCTTGATCTGATTGTTCTGCGAAGATAGCCACATTTATACTATACTGTTTTATAAGAAATAAAACAAGCTATCGTTGAAAATTGTGTAAAGTTGATATAATTTTCAAGCAAAAACTTCTTCACAAAGCCTTGCCGGAGGATATAGTTTGCTGCCACAAGGGATAATTTTGGCCAACCAGATCTTATTTCAAAGTAGTGTTGTGGGAATATGGTACAGAAACACACAATAGCATGTGATAATGGTTTGTACACCTTGTGCAAAAAGTGTCTGGCTTCGTATCAGCTTGGCAATGACACAATAGAACTTGTTGGGCTTGTGGGCATGAATAGGTCAGAGCTATTCTTGAAAAGACCCTGAGATGAAGCGTCCTAATTAAAATGAGCTCAAGTGGTCTTAATTGTGATTTGCTGTGATAGGATCCCCTTCAGTCATAACAAATTACACTCACACAGTCAGCATCAAGAAGGGCTTTAAGTGTCACATTACAAAAAGAACTGGTGGCAAATGAAGCAGATTATGGCTGGGAAAAAGGTTAAAGACTGTAATCAGATGTGATTATTCATCAGGGAGTGAAATTGACAGGCTCGGTTTTAGAACTGTTTTAGAAAGATATTCAAAAATGCTGGCTCATGCTTCCTTATAGAGTCATAAACAGTTTGAATTAACATTTAATATTGTATAGTAAAGACAGTAACCTATCATAGTGATTTGACAGTTTTCTGAAGAGTAGCAACTGAAGCCATGTGTTTTGGAAAGATTCTGACATGCTGACTTGAAACCTGCTTTGATTCACAATCTGTCTGTGAGCCTGGTAAAGTGAGCAGATAATTATTTTCCAATCTCAGAATGTTTGTGTTGCTGACTGACAGCAGGTTCTGAGAACAACAAATTATTTAATAAATGCTTTCACGGCGCTTGCATGCAGATCACATTTGGCCAGATTTTTGAATCTCCATACCAATGTAATTTATTACTACCTCATGAATCTGATTTCAGACATTGCTTCCGTCGGTTCAACACCTCGACCAACATCTCATCATCTTTATTTCCGTCTCATCTTCTCCTCTTTGAACCTCCGTTGCACCATCCACCTCCTGTCTGACCTCCACCTGCTATGTCAAGCACAGTCTGCACCTCAAGCTGGGCTAATAATGAAGACGGCAAAAAAAGAGAGCATCTCTCCTTTGCCTGAACAAGCAAGACTGATAGGTTCAGTGAGGTCAAGTGCGTTTGCCAGGCAACAATGTAAATTGAGTTGAGTTGATAAACTTACTTTTAGATTCAGACTTAGTTAAAACCGAGTAGTCTGATTCAACATGCTTCAGCTTAAAAAGACAGAACAGCAATCAAAGCGATAAACAAAAAGAAAAAAAAAGCTCTCTATATAAAGGAATAGTCTGCTCATATACAGTTTCTTGCAAATGTATTCATGCCACTGAAAACTTTCAAGGTATTATATTGGGGGTCTGGGTGATATATATATATAAAAAAAAAAGCATCACACAAATAAAAATGTGAAATGTATGACTTGCATATGCACTGAACCACCTTCAGGATACTTAATAAAATACCCCTAAGTGTCCGGTATAAGTTATGGCCCTTGAATGTCATGTAAGTAGTAGACATAGTTCTCCTGTGTATAATCTAATTCAATATGAATCCAGCTTTTCTGAAAAGACCTCAGAGGTTTGTTAGAGAACATCAATAAGCAAACAGCATCACAAAGACCAAGAAACACTCCAGACAAGTTGCAGAGAAGTAAAGCAGGGTTAGATCATAAAAAGATTAGGTTATAAAAGAACATCATGCGCTTGTAATATCTTAGCACTGTTTAATCCATCACCTGAAGTGGAAAATGTAAGGCTAAATTGAATTGAAACAGCAAACCATTGGCTTTCTGGCCATCCATGGAAAGCAATAATAAGAAAAGCAGCCAAGAGGTAACTCTGCGGAAGCTAAAAAGATGCACTGCTTAGCAGGGAAAATCTGTTAACATGACAACTATTAGTCATGAAAAAGCCATTATTAAAAGAAAGCCATAAGACATGCAATTGTAATGTGTCCAAAGTCTTTCAGGACGTATTTAAGAAGGGACTCTGGTCAGATGAAAACTAAAATATATATTTTTTCTCTTATTTTTTGCTTTCTTGCAGGTGCAGGGAAGCTGGTCAGAATTGGTTGTATGATGGATAAGACAGATACAGCGAGGTCCTGAAAGAAAATGGTTTTAGACCAATCTTTCTGTAAGACAATGGACCTAAACAAACAACCAAACATGTAATGTAATGATTTAGATCAAAATGTTTCCATGTATTCTAGAAAATCCAAACTTAAAACTTGCTAATAATTCTTAGTAAAGCTTGAAATGTGATGCTTTCCATCTACGATAATCTGACTGGGTTTAAACTACTTTGTGAAGAAGAATGAATAAAAATGTTTTTTTAAACAAGATTTTCAGTGGTAATTGCAGGAAAAGAGGGCCCACAGGAACTGACTGAAATGCACTGGGTTTTAATTAATTACATGTTCTTTCTTATCAATAACTGTAAAAACAATTCAGAGCTGTGCATACTTTTCCTCACTTCACCATTGTCCACTGCTTTATGTTGACCTGTCACATACAGTAAAATGCTTGGAAAATTCATGTGGTTGGAACTACAAAAAAGGGAATCTGGAATGTAGGGGGGCACAAAAAGATAAACAAGCGTAATAAAAAAATAACAAACTTGTTCAGCAGTAGAAATCATTATTTGTGCCATTTAAACTAGCAACCAGGTGTTATGTTGGGTTTTGATCCTAGTTGTATATGCTAAAGGGATTTTTGCTGTCAGACAAGAACTAAGCATTTTTGCTGGTCAATTATTTCTTATGTGTTGGGGAAAAAAGCTATTTACTTGTAAAAATGGCAAAGCTGAACTCCTACTTCTTTTTCGTGCACCACTCTGCTCTTACTCTGCAGTAATTCATAATGATGGTGCTTATAGTCATTATCCTTCTCACACACAGAGGAGATTTCCTTTAGTGGCATTTTTCACAGCTTTAGCACAACAGTGAGTTCTGTTTAGAGAAAGTCTATCGCAAATGTATTTTTCTTTCTTTTCTAAGCCAGCACAGTTGGATGTCCTACACAGAAGCCCTTTACAGCCCTATGGCTCAAACTAATGGTTTTCAGTGTACAAAGAGTATAGATTTTAAATAGTCTATGCGTTATTATGACCCTTGGCAACTACTGTTGCTTTGGAGGGAAACTGGTCCGAGTTGCTGTTCAGAGACAACGTGAACAGAACATGGTGCTTTCATTGCTTCTATTGATGAATTCAACTTTCAGAAAACTATGGTAGTCGTTCATAAATATGAAGTACTTCATTGTGTACTTAAACTATTACTAATCTAACAGTGTGTGGTAAAGAGCAACAACTATGGTACTATCCTGCCTGGTTTTAAAAAGGTAATGGCAAGATTAGCTGGACAATGAAACATAACATTTTACATTGTAACTGTGCTGCATTACCTGATCATCAGCAGCAGCCATCTGCATCCAAAAGAGAAGCTTTACTCCCTACAGTATTCATGTTTGTGTTTACAGAGTGTCAAAAGAAAAGAGACGGCATTTGCATTTGCAATAAAACTAATACATTTTTTAACAGCAAAATGTATATGAGAAGGGGTTATGAGGTCATTTCTAAACAATCAGGAGCAGAAAACTGTCAGGGCATGTACCAATCTGTGCAGCAGTGGACAGGTCTGCAGGTTCAATCAGAGGTCAGAATGTAAAATGCTGAGAGAATCCGCACCTAAGACCAATATATCAGACTCGACATGCCTCAGTTCGCAAGTTAAATGTTAAAGGTCATGATGGCACAGCTAAAATAAAGGATGGAAAAAATAAGGGATGGAAAAAGAGAGCTTGATGGCTCTTTTTGCCTGTTGAAAAAAAAGACAAAGATTAAAAAAAGGCATTAGGAAAATGGTTGTAATGAATAGGTTTGCAAAACTGCATTTTTAATTTATATTGATGAATAAATGGGTAAAAGCCCCCATAAACCTGTGTGACAACAATAGATTTGATTTGGCTATGAATAAGTATTAAGGCAATTATTAACAAAGTCCATCTTATTGAAAATTACCCAGTTGGAGCATCACCTGATTATCAGGAAATAACAACCAAACAGCTCTCATTCTCCACCAGGTAGTTTATGAATACTTACTTGTTGAGGAGTGGCATTATAGACCAATATAAAACAATAGATAACGTAGTGAATTTGTGCACTGGTGCAAGCAATACACACAAATACAGGATAGACGCAACTTCTCTCCAAAGATTGATCTTGACTAATCATACATTTTGATGGGGGTTTAACTCAGTTTTAATGAAAAGAGGAATAAATTAGTCACCATAACAATACAATTATTTACTAGTACACATGATTTGCTTCTTCTAGGGAAATATGAAAGACAGTTTACAATGTTGCAGAGTCAGGCAAAATGTCCTGTTTCTACTTTGTTAGGTCTCATTTGAGTGCCTCTTCTGTAATGCCTTGTCAACACACTGAAAGTAACTGGAATTTAGTTTGTGGTGCTCATTTCTCATTAGACTGTCACTTGTAGAATGTGATGTTTACGTGTTTGCCTCCTTTTTGCGAGTGCCCAACTCTCCCTGGACAAGAGAAAATGGAGATAATCCAAGAGAGGAGGTGGTTTATTATAAATCTGCTCACTGAAACAGAAAGGATCTAATTTGCTGTAACAGGTACATTGATTGCTTAATGAACAAGAAGGCTGTAGCGTAAAGGTCGACTGGCTTAACATTAGTGTGGCACATACAGAGGAACACAGCATTTACCGCCTACTGTTTCTTCTGCTTTTCCTTCATCTTTTTGATGAATAATACATGTATACTTTTGCTTCTTATAAAAAATCTTCATTAAATGGTACAACATAGAAAATGATTTCAATGTAAAGCTGTGACACTTTTTTCTTGGATCATGGACATATTCAATGGATTCTACACTGCTTTTGTAATTGATAATTTTAGAATTGTTACCTTTTTTTTTAATTCTGTGACTTTTTTGCTTTGCTGATTGTTGTCTTCTGTATTACCAATGTTTTCCGTTTTAGACACACACTGTTATAAAGATAGTAAATGTTACAAACATCATATCTCTGTAGATTTCTAACAAAGATGATTTGATACTAAATCAGAGGAAGCTACTGACTGTGGAAATTTTAGTCACCTTAACATTGTTTAATACTTATCACATGGCAAAAATTACAGCAATGTCTTGCAGTATTTAGACAGTGTGTTCGTATGTGTCATTTGATTTTATGAGTTTATTTTCTCACAGATTTATTAAATAAATGAGTGTCTACCTCTTATTCAAATATACACCAGTGTAAACCAGAGATAAGAACAGAGACTGAATGTTATGCTCTTATACACGTGACTGTGTCTCTGGTTGATAAGTGACTTGAAAAACAAATGACAAATTGTATGGTCAGAAGCAGAGAAAATTCACAAATTAACCAGAAATCCTCTCATAACTTCTGCTTGAACAAACTTTCAAACGTTTGTTCAGGCAGAACAAATGCATTATCAGTGCACTTTATTTATTCCTTTATATATTCCTAGATATATACTAAGCACTCTAAAAGATGGCTTTGAGCCTGTTGAATGCTGTGGGTGGATTGGGCGGTGACAGCTGTGCAGACTTAACCTTAAATCTGTTATGTCCTAATGAAACAATATCAATTCCCTTTTTGTCCTGTAGCTCAGGATTCATCTAAACTACAGGAAATCCTTCATTTCACAATCTTCCCACAAATCAAATGCTCATGATGCTTCTTAGGAGAAGCATGAGTGAGTTAAGTACCTGCCATGAACAGACTCACAAATTATTTTAATTACCTTGTGTCTTCATGTTCAAGAGCATTTTCCATTACAAATTGCAGCACAGTTTAATCTGGAGTCATCTGGTTTAGATGGCACAATCTGTTCAGTACTACTTCAGCCAAGTTTCCATACAGGCTGGGTTGACGCTAAGCGCTAAGAGTCAACCCAGAGATTTGATTAATGAGCACACTGGTAGACATCCTTGTTCTTTGTGATTGGACTGATATTTCACAGGTCTTTTTGTTAACAAGACACCAAACTCATGAGGCATTTTAAGTTCTGCATAAATTAACTAGAAAGTTGTTTTTGCACTATGATCATGGAAGTAACTTATTCTAGAGAGAAAGAAACTTGTAAACTCCAGGGACATTTGCATATGCCTAATAAGTGGGTATCCAATATGCCCACTTATTAGATACAACCCTGCTTTGAGCACTGATACACAGTGAGTTTCCTGATCATGTTTGAAACTATAAAGTTTGGAGAATCAGATTGTCTAAACTGTATTGGAGAAGTATTAAAAATACTAATACTGAAGCATTATGAATTTAATTCAGGGGTCTTCCTGAATTAAACAGCCCAACACTAATCTCCTCTGAACCAAACGTTACAACCTACATAATCACTAGCTCTAAGCTCCTGGCAACTGCCAACCCCACAAATGGATTGTCACGTAGAGAGACATGACCTGTCACTCTACAGTAAACATCTCCACTCTTCTGCAGTGCAGTACTCTAATAAATCACTGTTTCCAATGCTTTGTATAGAACACTACGTGATATTTGGCTTGGATGCTGCTCTGTTACTTTGTTACAATGTCTTTTTAACTATCTGAAGGCCACATGAAGTTTGGAGGTCTGTAGCTATTGCATCTGCAACAACTTGCTGTCATTCCCAATCACTTTCTTGTAAATATACACTAATAGCAGAATTCAGTGCAAAATAGTTGGTAGCAAGGAAATTTCACTATTTCCTTGTGAAAATACTGGCATGACAATTTAAATGTGAGTAGGTACTATTGGAAGTATAGTGCATTTTAGTATCTATATTTTTTAAATATATA
>CAEFZX010000327.1:0-12346 GCA_903066825.1 Alfaro cultratus | reverse complement strand
AGACATTGCTGAGATTTGCCCAGAACCAATGCAAAGTGACAGCTGAGAGAATGATTCCATTAGAACTGGTGTGGTCCCTATAGGAAAATAAATCTTTTTTTTCCTCTCTATATATATAGAGGAAAAAATATATATATATAATATATATATATATATAATTTTTATTTTTTTCAGATAATTTGGAATTACATTCCACAGAAAAATCTGTTTTCAGAATAGACAGGATTCACTGACTCCAAACCCATCCAAGCATTGAACGGATGCTTAGAACAAAACAATGTGTGGATGTGCCATAACTTTCTCCAGGTGAACAGAAACCAACCTGAAGTTATTATCTTCAGACCTATAGAGGACCGATCTGGAGTCAGCACACAGCTTTGCCAGTCCATCACAGAGACAAACATAAAATGCTACTAATAAACTAGGGGAATCTAAACAGATTGTGATACATTTTCAGACCAAAGTTTCTCCAGTGTTAAAACATGTCTGGTCCTAAACTTGGGTCTTCTCTGGCTCCTGTAACATTTTGATTGGCTGTTGGTCTCCATAGCTGCGTTTTTGTTGACAACATAATTGCTCAGTTTGACATTTCAAAACTAAATTTGCTCTATGGAAACACGGCAATTTAAAAAAAAAAAATCTTGTATTTCAATAAAAAGTTTTGGCACTAGGCTGAAGTGTTTTTTTTTTTGACTGTATTGAAACGAGTTTATTTAGCAAAACTGCTGTGGAAACTTTGCACCAGCTGCATAATCAACAACCGGACGTTTCCGTTAGCACAAACCACCAAGACGATGACAACAGAAAGTAGCTGGAGGATCATGCCGTGGTGTATATTTTAGTGACATTTTGAGATTTTAATTGTGTTTCTTATTTACTGGAAACACCACAATTGCAAAATTGTGTTTTTTCTACATGAGTGGAATATAGACAAAGTTTTGTGCACATTTGTTACGTAAACACAGCTAATGATCCAGACCTCAGATCATTATGGATCCCGTTCTGTCCTCAGGCTTGTGGTTCTTCAGTCTGAGCTGAGCTTGTACCGATCTTACGGTACCAGAGCTGGTCGAGACAAAAATCCAATGCCAATCAGACACTCAAACTACTTTGGCACTGAACCAGTTTGGTTGGCTTTACTTCAGCATTCACTGGCTAACCTAAAGTTGAACAGCTTAAGATTGAAGGCTGTAATTACCAGACAAGCCTACCGCGAGCTAGAACCAGACTAACAGAACCATCAGAACAACCTGACTGCTATCAAAGGTTTTAGATTTGTGGACAAAGCCAAAAGCTGATTGGCTTGTCTCACCACTCTTGTTGCTTGCTTTCCACAGCTGCTGTAAATCTCCAGAGGACTCAGTTCAACACCTAAAATCTTTTTACACAGTTGCGGTCAGTAAGATTCCATTCACTCATTGTGGCCATGGATTTAATACTCTCTCTGGGCTTTTATTGATGCTATAAGACGTTCATTTTCATGATGGATTTAATGAGACAAAAAGGACCTGGTTCCCGGTGTTAAATTTATTGTGGATTTTCTTTTATCCAAGGTCAAAATTGCACAAACACCTCCACTAGCATTTGTATAACTGTTACTTTTTGTAGCCATTGTCAAGTTCCTAATGTAATACTGGCTGGATATACGTGAGACGACAAACAGAAATCACTCTGTAATCAACGCAACAAATGTTAAAACAAAGAAAATATATTTAACAGTTATTTGATGTTTCTGGTTGTTGGCAGGTGAGTTTACATATTAGCTAAATATTTAACTCTGAACTGTGGTAAATGATAAATGGCCTGTACTTGCATTGTGCTTTATCAAGTCCAGAGGACTCCAAAGCACTTCACACTACAGTCAGTCATTTAACTATTCACACACTGATGATGATGAGCTACTGGATAGGAGCCACAGGCTGCCAGCAGGCTAGGCTGGTGGGTGTCTTGCCCAAGGACACAATGACAGAGGCGGCCAGAGTGGGGATTTAACCGGCAAACCTCCAATGCTAGGCAAACTAAATATTTAGTTTGAGGCTAGAAATATTTAGCCTTATAACTAAACATTTAGTGTGAAGCTAAATAGCTAATCTACTCTAATTAAATATTTAGATTGAAGCTGTGACATTTATAAATTGTGAAAAAGTGACTGAAAAATGAACACCCCAGTTTCTTATGTTATGATGGGCCATGTAATCAAAATCAAAAGGTTGTTAATTTTTGACTGTGTAACTTTACAGGTGACATACAATAGATATTACGCTGCTGAAGTAGGAACTTTAGCTTTCAACAGCTAACAGGTGAGCCTACAGCAAACCCTGCCTGCTCTCCATCAGGTTTCCTCTCACCATCATCCTCTGGGGCTAGCAGGCTAACATGTTGGGCTAATATTTTCCTCATTGAAAAATGGCTTAGATTTTCTGGGCTTGCTTTGTTAAACCCGCGGTGGTTAGTGGGCATGTTGTGAGTTAATTACTAAGATTTTGATTTAGACCCATTTGTTTTGAGGGAGCTGGTTTTTTCCCCTCGCAGCACTTATTATTCGGAACAATGCTACGCTTTGTCCTCAATCAGCTTTGTGTGTTTTAACAGCTTGCAATTGTTGCGGAACATAAATCCAGACTGCTGGTCTGTGGGAAAGTGAAGCTCTCCTGAACACGTCTCTGCTGATAGCATTGTTTTTTCTGGCTGCCATGCATTCTGACACTTATTAGATTGTTTATCCATACTTAGCATTATGAAGAGTGGCCCTTGTTGGTTCCAGGTTAGCTCTGTTTTCACTGTTCAGTGTAAGGTTAGATGCAGCATGTGTGGGAAGGTAGTGCGTCCATGCAAAGCCATGTGGGAAATAATTACACATCTGTTTTAATCCTCTTTCTGCATGTACTCCGCTAACGGTGGAGGACTGCTCTGCTCCTCGGTTTTCCTACAGTTCTGGCTGTTTGGCTGCATTAAAACAATACAGTAAAAATAATTGAGTGACGCTAAAGTAATCACTTCATTTTTTGCTATATGATAACCTTCTCTTTATTTTAGTTGTGTTTTCTGTATAATTGTGAAGTGGAAATAAAAACAATACATGCTTTTCAACATTATTTGTCCGTAAAACCTGAAAAGTGTGACATGCATTTATATTTAACCCCCATTTGAAAATACTTTATATAACGACCTGCTGTTACTGCTGCAGGTGTTTTAGAGTTTTTGTCAACTGGCTTTGCACCATCCAGAGATTGACATTCTCTAATGTTGCCAAAAAATACCACCTCATTCAAATAGGATGGAAAAACAATCTGTGAGTCTCAGATCATAAATTGGATTTATGTCTGGCCTTTTACTGGGCCATCCTGACAACAAAAACATTATAAAGGATGACAACCCTGCTACTTAAGGCAAAAGGGTTGTTATCCTGTTGCCTTTAGTCTTTTGCTGCCATGCTGGTTTTCATCCAGTAATACTCTGTCTTTAGCTCCACTCATCCTCCCTTCATCTCTGATCTCAAAGAGAACCATCCCCACATAATGATACCACCATCCTGTTTCACTGTGATGGCTTGTTTACACCAGACTGCGGTGCACACTATACACTTGACCATGACCACCAGAATTGTGAGGTGCATAACTAACAGTTAATAGAGACATATTACTGTGTATAAAACTAGTTTGAACCATAAAAAATGAATTGATTCCTACATTTTAGTCAGTCTTGGATGATTTAGTGTACTTCATTGAGGTTTCCTGTAGATTACATCTTGAAGGTGCTGTTTAGTCTGCTTTAATCTAACTGCGCTCCATTTCCCTAGAAAGTCCGGTTTGTTTGGGGAGGCGTAAAATCTCAATCAAAATCTGATGCAGACCAAAAAAGTGAACTCTGGTCCGTCCACCAACCTCGCCCTGGATTTGGTTGAAGTGAACTTTGGTTCGAATTCTTATGTGAATGCAAAGCGGACTGGAGATCGCAACCAAAGCAAGATGTGTACTATTGCTCTGGGCATTCTGGGTAAATACAACTAAAACAAATGTGTAGGTAAGTCTAAAGTGAGAGGGAAAAACAGCTCTTTGTCTTTTACCAAAGATAAAAAATGAAATCCCACGACCTCTAAAATCTGACACCACACACTTTTTGCTTGTGTTTCATGAAGAAGGAAGTTGCACTCAGTGTCTTTTTCCGAGGTTCCTGTGTCATTTCCTTCAGCAATTCTTGGTGCAGCGCCGCCACAGGCGAGAAGGGATGAGCAGGTTTTCAAAGGGTTTGGCTGGTTTGACTCAGTGCTGTGTGACAGATTACAGCAGCAGCTGAAAATGTAACAAATGTCTCAAGTTTGTTCGGTAATGGAGTCTACCAGACTATCGGGCATGAAAACACCCTGACAGAAGTCATGTTGCACAGTATTCAGTGGCTGACATCCTCATTGAAATGAGCATCACAAATAGTTTCCTGATGAATGTGAGGCTTAAAAACCTTTAATAATATATTTTTTACATTGTATGCCAACATGTCTTGAAATGCACTCAGGGGAAAATTGCACGGTACAGGGTGTTTGACCTCACCCTGCCTGTGACTCACTTCCCCATGAGCAGATGTTCCTGGTGAACACGAGCTAAAGGAAAGGAATCTTGCTCTCAGGTCTCAGCAGAGGCATCCATCATTCCTCTAATACACAGCTTATTGTCAAGCAGCCTATCGTTGGCTGTTAAATTTTTACTGCTAGCGCTTTTCATTGACTCGGCTGTGTAAGTTACGACTCCATACGTGCAGAGATCACAGGAGGTGAGGGTGATTAAGTCAAGTGGGTTTTGAAACAGGGCTGTGCCATGGCTGCCTCAGTGTCCGCAGAGTTAGCACTTTACAAGGTGAGCTTATCCTGCCATGTAAATATTCCACTTATGATCTCCAGACCTGCTGGGGAATGGGCAGAGAAAACAGTCTGGTGGATTTCTACTACTGTCACTGTTGGCCATAAAGCCAGCATTTGTCTGCAATCTCATGCATCATTTTAACTGTCTGTCAAAAGGCGGTTAAACACTAGCATACAGTTAGCATAAGAGTAGCTGCGTTTCCACTACAAATGTGTGCAGCACTTTGTTGTTGTTCTGCTAATGTAATTAATGTAATTGCTGTATTTTTGTTAAATAAGAAATGAAATTAAAATGACACCTAAAGAAGTTTGTTCTTAAGTCATTGAAAATCATGGCAGCGACGGATGTAAACTGTTGCATAAAATATATTAACAATTCAGTCAGGGTGTTAGCGCTCATTGTCTACCAGCCAATCAGAGGAGACGTCGGCGTTTTATTCAGGCGATGGAGCGACAAGCCCCGCCTACTTGGGAGCGGCGCTTTGGGGAAATTGTATTTGCTGATTTTACAGAAGAGTTATAGATTCAACACTTTTGAACTAAGTAAACTTCACAATGCAATAAGACTTCCTGTGGAGCCAGATGCTTATTGTCTAAGGATGCAGTGCCTGCCGTGTGATTCTTATGATGCGATAAAAGTGTTTCCGATGCAGTTTTGTGAAAAAGACATTTTTATACGGCTGAAAAAGCACCTGATTCTAGCACAAACTCTTTTCATAAAACAACCTGACTTTTCTTGAAATTGCAGTTTTTCCATTAAACAAATTTATTTTGTAATTCCTATTTGCACAATTATATTGTCAATGGAAACAGATAATTACACAGCAAAGTTTCCTCTTACTACGTTGAGGTAAAATTCAAAGTAAGAAAAATTTAAACTGACTGAAAAATTGTTGCAGAAGAAAAACCAATGAAAAATTTCAACAAGTCCTACAATATGTTGTCATGACCACAAATGTGTTAACAGTGTTTAAAACTGTAAACCAGCAATAATTCCAACAATTTCTTTTTAACCGTCTTTCAGGAAGTGAATTTGGTGATGTTTCCCGCCACTAGAATAGTTTGGTCCACATTAACCTGTGTGGATCAGAGTTTTTCCCCTGTGGATTGTCCAGTAACACCACAGAGCTGACAGACTGAGGTACCTTGGCTTTGGGACAGACAGGCCAGTGGGCTGCAAAATGTCACATTACAGCTACGTCTGGTGAAATCTGACCGTTTCAGCTGTAATGACTGCATCATGAAATACGTTTGTCGTCTGCAACTCCTATGTGTACATTGGCCTGACAAGTGCATGATTCATTATGACCATAAGAAACACTTCTATTGTTGCTTGTATAAATGCTGACAATTCAGTATCCGTTATTCACCGCTGAATACATGTTTACACACATGGTATAAAAAGTAAAGTGAATTTTTTTTAACTCTCTGGCGTTGAATAGACTTACTCTGTTCCTGTTTTTGGTCAGTGTCAATCTCAGTTGCATTTTCTAGACTTTCACAGCAAACTAATTGCACCAATGTGGTGCACAGCAAGAACAACAGAATTGGTAGGGTATTTAAAAAGAAAAAAAAATCATGTAAGATATTATTGAAATAATTCATTAGTTAAATTTTTTTTATCAAACTCTTTTTAATTCAAAAGCCAAAGACTTTATCTGGGGCTGTAAAAGCAACTTAAATGTGTCCATATTATGAACAGCTCTGGATGTTTTACTCTTCTTATTGCTTAACTGATTTACATTAAATAAAATATGTAACATAGAACATGCTATTTTCCTCCATTCTTTCTGCTAAGCTGTTCAGTCTGTCAGGTTGCGATGAGATCAGCTGTGAACAGCACCTGTCAGTCTACCACAAGTTCTCTATTACTTTGAGGTCTGTGCTTTGACTAGACCAGACTCCAGAACCTTCTCCTTGTTGTCTTCAAACCATTTATAATGCTAAAAGTGGGATTGCAGGGTAATTATGGGATCTGTTTTGGGATTTTATTCTTTTAGGCAGCTGAATCTTTTGTTGATGCTAGTTTTAAGATACCAGGTAATGACAGATGAATGTCATAACAGCTCTTTAAACGTTAGGTTATAAATCACAGAACGGATTAGAACCCAACACATTAAAGATCTGCTGTTGTATCAACCTTTAGACCTCTCAGGTCTTCTTGTTCTGGTTCTGGTTCTGCTCTGCATCCATAACCAGACACAGAACTACCTCAATTAATACAATTCATGACAAAATCAGCTGAAACACAGAGTTCCTTTAAATCAGGGCTGAAAACCCACCTGTCCGAGTTGCTTTGATTCATAATAAATAACCGGAACATTGATCAATATATCTGATGTATATTTGCTTGATGATTTTGATGATGATATTTGACCAAATGTAATGTTTATTGCTTGTTTCATAATTGGTTACTGTATTATGTTTTTACTGTGTAAAGCACTTTGAATTGCCTTGTTGCTGAAATATAAATAACCCTGACTTGACTTGTACAGGCAGCCATAACATGACATATGTTACATATCAGAGCTGTAGATGTGAGGCGCCTCCTCTGAGTTTGATAGATGTTCCATCCAATCAGCTTCTAGTTTTTATGCTCGTTTGAAAGGAGTTGTTTGTCTCAGTTCTTTCTTACAGTCACTTTAAGGCATAGTAATTTTTAACTATATTCTAAGATTGTAACTGTAACAACCTAGCAATAGCGGCAGAGATTTATCCTAATGCAGATGTAACAGCTGGAAACTGCTCTCTTAAAACCTCATAAAGTAGTTGTGAAAAAACTTACAAGCCCCTAAAAGCAAAGACCTGATGTCATTAGTTCTAGTCTTACATTTGAAGCCACCTTTCTGTACTTCTCGGTACTGTAAGTGTAAATGTAAATTACTTAAAGGTAACGGTTAAGCACCCCAACATAGGCCAGATTTGGATGAACCTTTGTACTTACCCAGACCAGTCCTGGTTCTGGAGCTGACACGCCTACTGTGGCCAAAGTGGGCATAAATGATGGGATGATGAGTAAATCCATGGAATCATTGTTGACTGCCAGGTGATTTTCTGCTCAATTTCCCAACATACGGCTTATATAGATGTCACAGTGCTCTAATGTTGGGACTGATGGGTACGGCCCCACTGGTTCCAACAATCCACTGGACTGTCAGATAATCCAGCCAATCACATCCTGTGATAGTGTTAACTTACACAAACCCCAAACCTGATGTCTATCAAGTGTTAGCTGTCTGTTGCTGCATTTCCATTAACTATAAAGTGAAAGTGAAATTACAAAAACAAATTGGTCTAGTAGAAATATGGCAATTTCGAAAAAAGAAATTTGATTTTTGATAAGTTTTGTACTTGAATAAGGTGGTTTTTTTTCGCATAGCATGAGTGACGTGATCAACAACTGAATGTTACTACTGATGAAACCATCGTAGGAGACGACAGGAAGTAGAAGGAGAATGATGGTTTGTTTTTAGTTTTTCCAACGTGTTGAATCAATAACTCTTCTATAAAATCACAAAATATAATTTGCCCGAAATGCTGCTCCCCAGTAGGCGGGGCTTGTTGCTCCAACTGTGTTGAATAAAACTCTGATGTCTCTGATTGGCTGGTAGGTAACCATGAGCAGTAGCATGGCTGAATTATGAATATAATTTATGTAACTGTTTACATGAAAGACATTCCTCTAGGCACTGTAAAATAAATATACAAATACTGTAATCACAATGAGGTTTTGGATCACATCTACTATTCGGGCAATAAAACAACTTTGCTTATTATTGATTTGACCAAATCTTGACTAAATCTTCTTAATGCTGCTTCTAACGAGAGTCACCAAATATGTTACAGCCATACTGTAATTCAAGCTAACCTTTATTGCAGTCCAGGCAGTTCTTAGTGATATCCATGTTGCATTCAGTGATCTTCAATAACAATACATTCGTGATATATCATGCAACCTTAATGTTCTTGCACTTTTATGTTTTTTTCCAGCAGCTTGTTAAACTTTCTTTGTTTTTCTGCTGTCCAGTGTCAGTGTCCTTATTGGAGCTCCAAAAGCCAACACCAGCCAGCCGAACGTCACCGAGGGAGGAGCTGTGTACCACTGTTCCTGGAGCCAGAACAACTGCAGCGTTCTCAACTTTGACCAGCAAGGTACCACGGTTTTATTCAGACTCTACCGGCCAATTACTTCTTCTCTGCTTAACAGATAAATGTATGTTTACAGGAAAGCAAATGTTAAACATCTTGAGTTGGCATCAGACTGTTTCATACCTTACCATGTGTTGTGGTGCAATAGAAAGTGTTGGAGATGTTTATTCTTTATTTCTTTGTCCATTTGAATTTTGTTAATTTATTCTTAAATAAAAATGTTTTTGTATTATTTACAGAGTTTATTTGTAGGTTAATAATTGTTGATTTTATTTATTTTTTGTTTTCTTTCTAAGCAAGACAGGAAGTAATGTGGGTCAGTCCACTTTCTATAAATGTAGGGGCCTGGTAAAGGACCGGCAGGCATTTGGGTTTGGGGGCTATGGTTCTTACCAGAGCAAAGGAGGTAGACAGGAGGACAAAGGACAGTTCGAACGTTGTAATTGTTTAGTGAAAAGGAAAATAAATCTACCAGAACAGTCAACAAGTCTGGACATTAAACTTCTTTTGCCTGCGTGAAGAATCTTGACCCCAGTGCCTCAGTAGTGGCTTGATGAAACTTTTATTGGATGTTTGGTTTGGTAAACAATTGCCACTACAGAAAGAATGGAGAACGCAACATTCAAAAGGAAGAAGTGCAGCATCTGGTGATGTCCATGGGTTTAAGACTTCAATGACAACCAGTTATTTTCAACCAAGTGTTAGAAATGAACATTTTATTTAATTTGTCCAATTACTTTTGAGCTGCTAAATTGAAGAAATGGCATTAAAATGCGCCTTAGTTCCTCATATTTTTACTCAAGCCACTGAATTAAAGCTGGAAGTCAGCCCTTCATCTGACTTTCAACTTTTATAAATATGATTTTCTTTTAAATTTGCTGCAAATGAAGTGACCTTCTGGTGACCCAGCCATAATGGTCAGCAATAGATGGAGTCAAACAGCTTTTTACCAAATCAGATTACACTCCTTTGATCATGTGGCACCATTGCATTGGGTCACAGTTAACTATTAAGAGACACAAATCTTTAAAGTAAAATAAAAACTTCAAACGCAAAACAGACAACGTAAAATTTCAGGGTTATATATTCAGTGTGAAAAAGAAAGTCAGACTGTAATTAGACTATATTTCTTCCATAGTAAAATTATACACATTTTCCAAAGCAGAAAAGTTTGTAAATATATGTTTTCAAAGCTATTCTTTGTTTTTTTAAAAATGAACATTTAGATTAGAGTTTAACTCTGATTAACATTTGTAGTATTACGAATATATTAAGTCAGTAAACATTAATAAGACTATTATTTAGGAATTTAAGTTTATTCCCAACTACAGCTTAGCGACAGAGCTAATGCTACAGTGACTAGCTCTATGTGAGCTGACCAGTAAACAGAACGTTTGCTGAGGTTGTTGGGGAAATATTCACATGCCAACTGGTTATTTTCCTCTGAGATAGCAATACGCTTTTGAAAAACTATGCTTTAGCTGTTAGTCATAATTTATGTCTTGAAATATTCATTAAAAGTAATTCAAATAAAATGTACGATTACATGTAAGGTTAAGCTCTAGCAGTTAGTTTGTTTTTTTCAGAACACATATTGCCTTCCAGGATGTTAAGATGTCACTTTCCCCTATAGTGAAGTCAGCTACACTAGTTGATGTTCATCTCTGTCTGTTCAGCCGTAAAAGTGGCTGAGAGAAGCAGAACTGTCCTGAGTTAACCACCACTGTGCTTGACCCAGCAGTCCAGCTGGTGCCCCCTTCACCTGCAGGTTCAAACCAGCTCTTTATGTTTTTCTTGCGTTTTAATGATTCTTAAATCCCTTCTCCAACCCCAGCTAGGGTGAAAGGGCTGCGAATGCAGTTTTCTTTTTTTTTAAGTTTTGTTTTTTTCTGCTGGGCCACATGTTAAATGAGCTCAGACTCATAATGGGCCAAGGACCCCAGAGGATGTGGACCCTGCTGGGAAAATAATTGGCTCCATCAGCAACGCAGGAAGCGATACGGACCGCTGTTTGAGGATCACAGGGTGGAGCTTATTGTAAGCATGGAGTTTAGGCAGCGCGAGTGCAAACCCAGCGTGCATAAATACACACCCAAAAAACTGTTTACAAACACAGGCAGTCTGAGGGAAGTACAACGCTGAGGAGATTTCTGTTTTATTTATTTTTTTACAACCGGAGGGTCAGCGTTCTCTCTGCCGTTAATCTTACAGTTTCACAATCTTTTCCAACTCTCACTTTGTTTAACACACAAAAGCTTTCTGATGCAACTTGTTTCAGCAGAACAGGGGTGGACATTTATTGTATCGTTTATCATACAATAAACGATACAATTTCAGGGAAATATTACAATTTCCCTGAGAGAAAATCCCACATGGATTAATAAGGTACCTACATCTGTACCTTATCAAGGCAAGAGTTTTGATTACACTTCTGGTGCGTTCACACCAAACGCGTCAGGCGCGTCTGGTTTCCATTCAAAGCCTTTGTGGAGACGCATCAAGGGCCCAATGAGACGATTTGAAGTGTTTGATGCGTACGACAAATAGATCGGCAACAAAAAACAACGGCTAGAGTTATTAAATGCAGTTACTGTGTGCAGTTTAGTAATTCAAAGCGCACTGTTTTTTGTGACCGGTGTCCTAAAAGAAGCGTTTCACAAATAGGAATATTTTTCGAGAGCACTACTTATGATTGCTGTGATGCAGTCACAGTCAAACATTTCCCTAAAAGAAGAAGTAATAAGTTGTTCTTATCATCATTATCACAATAGCATGACGTATGGTGATAAATGTCCATATTGCCCACCCCTACAGCATAATGTTGTTTTTACAGCAACATTTTGTGGAGATGGGACATTTAATCAAGTTGCTTAATTCCAAAAGGTTGCCAGGGATCAACACAGACTTTCTTACTTCCAACTCTGCCTAAACTTATTATTCCTGTGTTACTGCCAGGACCCCATCTAAAAACAGAACCTGACTATGAACAACAGCCATTTGGGCTGCAGGAACAGCATGATCCCTGCAAGAGGCTTGATGTCATAGAAAGCAGATTAAAGCTGCAGAGCCCTGGAATAAAGCCATAATACATCCATGTAAAAAAAACAAAACAGAAAAAACGGTAACACATGCAGAACCCTGACACACAGCGATGAAATGGTTACTAAATTAGAGTGCAGCCTCCATCTACAGATGTGGACTGACTTACTGGCAACCATGGTGAGTGTTAGGGCTGAACTAAGAGGTGTGTTCTTTATATATACTGTATCTATCTATCTATCTATCTATCTATCTATCTATCTATCTATCTATCTATCTATCTATCTATCTGTCTGTCTGTCT
>CAEFZX010000325.1:0-12230 GCA_903066825.1 Alfaro cultratus | reverse complement strand
TCTTATCATTCAACATTTTAGAAGCATCTGTATATACCTGTAAATACTCTGCATATTCTTTCCTTATGTATCTTTCCACCTCTTCCTTTTCTATTTGTCTGCCTTTTTCCAATAAACTTAAATCAACTTCAGCTTGTCCACTTAACCAAGGTGGAGTATCAGGAAAACTCACCACAGGACTAATTAAATAATGATTTATTCCTACCTCGTTTATTTCATTATTAATAATCCATCCAAAACTATTAATTTTTTTATTTTTTACTTTTTCTTGACAAGGTTGTAACATAACATTTGGAGGATAACTTTCTCTATGTCCTTTAACATTTGCCCAATAATTTATGGCTAGTTGTTTCCTCCTGAGCTCCAGAGGCATCTCACCCATTTCAACTTGTAAAGCTGATACTGGGGTTGTTTTCATTGCTCCACAACAAATTCTTAAAGCAACGGTTACTTCGTCAACTAGCAGTGAACATGAGCTCTTACAACTATCGGCAGCTTGAGATAACGATGAACCAATCACAGCAAAGCTTATTCAGATGACTTCCTGAACTCTTAAAGTGACACACACACAGTTATATTAGTCCATTTTCAACAACTCCTGTAAATGGGGAAATAGAAAACCGAACTTTTCAGCCTTTAAAAACCTTCTAATGGACAATCATTTCAGAACCTTAAAACTGATAATAAAAAATAAAAAAAACAAGCAGGGACTACAGCTTTTGGACGCCTATAATGACCTGAATTTATTTGAGAACTAATGCCCCCTTGTCTGTTTCTGTTTGTTTTCATTGTTCTGCTATCCCTCTGTTTGATGTCTGACATATTTTATTTATTTTACTTTCTTTTATTGTCTTATAATGATATGTGTGCCTTAAGCCTGTAAGACTTGATTTCTTCATGTATGTACATGACATGTGATCTTGTACAATTGTTCAAAGTGTTTAATAAAAAAAAGAGAGAATACAAAGGTATTCAGTTCAGATCTCCTCCTCCAGGAGCCAGATGGAGGTCAAGATGGAGGTCTGACCCGGATCAGAACACCAGACCAGGACCAAGAGGACTGCTCCTCCTCACACTGAAGGGGAGGTTCAGCCTCCTGGAGAACCTGCTGAGGTCTTTCATCACTGGAACAACTGAATTATTTAACGCAATAAATAATTACGTTAAATAACTAGTCATTTTGAATAATTACAAATTATTTGTTAAAGCGCCCCCTGCTGACCAGAACACTGCAGATACTGCTTCAGATCCATCAGAACCTCTGATTGATGAGAAGGACAAAAGAAGCTTCACATGAACGTCTCAGGTTTTCAGAGTTGTTTTCACAGGAATAGGTTCTGGTTCTTGTTTTGGTTCTGAAAACCCTGAATGTGGTCTTCTCCGCCCTCTCGTTTGAATATAAGAACATGAAATAAAAAGAGTTAGAAAACCCCTGAAATATGTGAAATAACTGTACAAAACCAAACACCCTTATGAAATAAATAAATAAATAAATAAATAAATAAAACTGACTAACAACATGATCTCCAGATTAACATTTTAATTTGATGTTATTTCATGGGGACATCAATTATGTATTCATTTATGACAGTATTTATTGCCTTGAGTGGAGTTGATCTCCGTAGAATCCAGGATCCGCCAAACCGATAAAACGTGACGTCATGACGGAACGGAACTCCTCCGAACAGAGGGGGCGCTACTGCGCTAACAGCTTACCGGAAGATTAGCACAGAGGCGGAAGACGCGCTCCGTGGTGTGACAGTGCGCATCAAACCTGCGGCAGAACCCGGACAGAACCTATAGAACCAGGCTGGAAAAGACTGCGTTAGGGCGAAAGAGGAAAGTGCGCGCGCAGTTGCCGGTGCGGGATTCGCCAGGTAAACCGGACTCACACTGAGTAGGCGGGCAGGCCCACCGGGTTCCGATCCGGAGCGGCCGACTGTGTTTGCTACCCGGTTTGTTTAGAACCAGAACCGTTCCAAACCGCCTCGGTTTAGCTTCGGGTCTGCTTCATATGCTGTCTGTAACCGGAACTGTGTAGCTCTAACAGCTGCTGGACCCGGTTCTCCTCAGCCGTTACCAGGTTCTGGTGTTTAACCGAGCCGAATTCTCCGGAACATCATGGACCAGCAGACCAGAGTCTTGCGTGTTCCACGACTGCAGCAGGTTCTGGCTCCTGGCGGGTCTAAACTTACACCCTCTGAATCCGGAGCGGACTTCGGTGTGACGTCAGCACGTTGCGTCAACGGCACAGAGGGACAGAAACATTTAGTTGGTCAGCAGGCTAGTTAGCTTGTTAGCGGTCAAGTAAGTGAAGCAGCTAACTAGTTACATCATTAGCTAAACAGTTAGTTAACCTATCGATCACGTCAGGTAGAAGCCGTGACCTGCTGACTTGTGGAGCTGCTCCCTGATTGGCCCGTTGATTGAAGGAACCTCTGGACCTGAGTGGGCCCGGTTCTGACGGATCCAGAGTGGACTGGACTGTCCTTCTGGCGACAGGGAGAGTGCAGCTGAAGAACCCTAGACTGAAACGTCCGGGGGACACCGAGAAGGATGGAGGTTCTGATGGGAGGGGTTCTGGTCTGGAGGTTCTGGTCTGGGTCAAACTCCTCCAGAGGATAAAACAGAACCAGGTCCAGTTTCTCCACCCGTTTTCTGTCACGTCGTCTGATGTGTGTCTCTGTTTCCATAGCAACCATGGTGGGCGAGCGCCGCAACGGGAACCTGCTGGTCCAGCTGGGGCCCAGCCTGCAGGCGTACCCGGAGGAGTTGATCCGCCAGCGCCGGACCCACGACGGCCAGACGGAGTACCTGATTCGCTGGTGCCTTGTCACCGTGGACGACGGGTCCAGCTGCGGGGGCGCAGCCGGCGAGACTGGCGGTCCGAGCGGCGGAGGGACCGGCGTAGGCGGGTCCGGCGGCTCCACGTCCGGAGATGCTAAGCCGGAGAACATCCTGATGTGGATGACGATGGAGGACGTGTTCGCCAACTGCCCCACGCTGCTGGGCAAGAGGAAGGCGGAAGCGCAGCGCCCCCTACAGCCGCAGGAGAAGCAGCGGGGCGGCAAGCTGGCGGACGGAGACCCTCAGGGCAGCGAAGAGTTCCCGGCAGATGTGACATTCGACGAGGTGGAACTGTCCGACATGAAGCAGGATGTGAAGAACCTGGTGTGCCGCGCCAGGAAGCAGATGGCCAAGAAGAGCGACTTCTCCATCAACATCATGCACACCATCCACGTGCTGAGCGCCTATGCCAGCATCGGCTCGCTGGTCGGCGTCTTCAAGGAGACAGGCGCCCTCAACCTGCTGATGGAGCTGCTGTGCAACAAGGAGACGCAGACGAGGCGCAGCGCCGGCAAGATGCTCCGGGCGCTGGCCTCACACGACGCAGGTCAGCTGCATTCTGGGTAACCTGGCTGACCCGGATCAACCCGGTTCTGTTGCTGTGGGGCGGGCTGACCCGGATCGACCCGGTTCTGTTGCTGTGGGGCAGGCTGACCCGGTTCTGTTGCTGTGGGGCGGGCAGTAGATCCAGTTCTCTTGCTATAGGCGGGCTGACCTCGGTAGATCTGGTTCTGTTGCTATAGGCGGGCTGACCCAATAGATCCGGTTCTGATCCGGTACCCTGTGTCTCCCTGCAGGGAGCCGGGCGTACGTCCTGCTGTCCCTCAGCCAGCAGGACGGCATCGAGCAGCACATGGACTTCGACAACCGCTTCACCCTGCTGGAGCTGTTCGCTGAGACCACATCCTCCGAGGAGCACGGCATCTCCTTCGAGGGCATCCACCTGCCCCAGGTATTTCCACCTGTTCCTGGTGGCGCCACCTCACACCTGGGGGGTTCAGTTTCTTTTAGAATCAGGAAAAGCTGCTGTCTGTGGGATACTGTAGCAACACGGTTCTGTTAGTTTGGGTCAGAACCAGACCAAAATCAGATGATTGTGATCTGATTCTGATTCGGTTCTGTCTGTTCAGATACCCGGGAAGTTGCTCTTCTCCCTGGTGAAGCGATACCTGTGCGTCACATCTCTGATGGACAAGCTGAACACTGCGGGGGCGGAGGCAGGCTCAGAGAGACAGGACGGTAGCCCCGCCCCCACCGCTTCAGGCTCCGCCCACCAGACTGAGCTCCTCCGCCTTCAGAAGGAGTTTGACTTCACCATGGCTATGGCCAACCTGATCTCAGAGCTGGTCCGGGTCATGGGCTGGGACCGGAACCGGAAGCCGCCCGACGGCTCCGGACGGCAGCCAGGAGGGGGCGTGGCCTGCAGCGAAGAGCGGGCGGAGGAGGTGCCCCGCCCCATCCTGCGCTCCATCTTCCAGCCCCGGTTTTGCACCTCATCTGTGTTGCCGGCCGCCAGCTCCCCGGTCTCGGCGCCGGCAGCCACGCCAACCAAGAAGAGAGGCGGGAACGGCTTCAAGGCGCGGTCGGACTTCAGTAGCCGCTCGGCATATGTGGAGTACGTCCAGGACAGCCTGAAGAGCGGCATGGCGGTGCGCATGCTGGAGGACTACGAGGAGGTGAGCGCCGGTGACGAGGGCGAGTTCCGCTACAGCAACGACGGCTCGCCGCCCGTTCAGGTGAGGACCGGGTCCTGCTCGTCTGGTGGCTTGGAGCCACTTCTGGATCACTCTGTGCTGTCTGCAGGTCTATTGGAACTCCCTGTCCAGAACCTACTGGGTCCACTGGCACATGGTGGAGATACTGGGCAGCGGAAGCAGCAGCCAGTCCGACAGGGAGACGCAGGAGAAGGCCTCCACACTGACGGAAACGCTCAAACTCACCGCAGGTAAGGAGGACTTCCTGCCCGCTACGCCTCCTCCTCCTTACCTCCTTTCTTCCTCTCCTCCTCCTCACCTCTCCACCTCCTCCTCCAGTCAGCCAGACGTTCTTCTCCAAGCCGCCGGGCGGCCTGTACTCGCTGCCCTACCTGACGGAGGCGCTGCAGGCGGAGCCACTGCTGCTCAGCCGAGCTGAGTGGTGGGAGGTGCTGTTCTTCATCAAGAAGCTGGAGCCCAAGCAGCAGCAGGAGATGCACAGCTTGCTGCAGCAGAGCTTGGAGGACCAGGTGGGGGCCCTCGCCGTGTCCCCTGTCTCCAGGTTAGAGCCGGCAGACCCACCTCTGTCCTCTGTCCAGGAGGTGCAGCCAGACGATGCGTCTCTCATCGGCCTGTCCGTCCCCGGAGACGTGTCCAAGAAGCTGCTGCACTACCTGAAGCAGGCACTTCCGTCCTGGTGCCTCGGCGACCTGCTCTGCTCCCATGCCTTCTGCAAGCACTACCTGCAGAGAGGAGGAGGAAGCCTGGAGGACGAAGAGCTGCTGGGTGAGAGTTAGGTTCAGGGATCTCCTTCCTGTCCCTGCCACACTGCTCACTCTGCTTCCCTCTACTTCTCTCTGCAGCAGAAAGCTCCCTGGCTCCACCCTCTTTGGGAGGAGGAACACTGAGCTTCACCTCCTCATCGTCGGCCTCCTCTTCCTCAGCTAAAGGCTCAGTCTCCAAGAAGGCCAAGAAGGAAGTTCCTCTGGACTCTGGCTGCTCGGAGACGGAGAGCGAGCTTCCCTCTGAGGACGACAGCAAGTATCCAGACGATCTGGAGGACAAGATGAAAGGTGGGGACATTTTCATCATGATGATGAGGAGCGTCTGTCTCCATGTTGGTGATGAGGTGTCATGCTGTCTTCCTGCAGTGTTCAACAACCCGCGGGTTCAGGGGAAGAAGAGCCTGCTGGAGAAGTTGGGGGAGGTGGTGGACATCCTGAAGAAGGGAGGCTCGGCCTCAGAACCCGCCCAGCAGCTGGCCGCCGTCCTCTTCATCACTCGGCTGCTGGCGGAGAAGAGTGCACAGGACAAGAACTCCATGAGGAGCGATTCAGCCCAGACCATTCGGTGAGAGACCTCAGAGTAGCCCCTGTCCAGGACATAGACTAGACCAATGACTCTGTACAAGAAATAGGCTGAGCCAGTGTGTTTCTGACAGTGACAAAGTGCTGAAGCTGCTGGTGGAGCTGCTGGGCTCCTCCTCCAGGGACGTGGTTGTGAGCACGCTCAGATTGACCCACTTCCTCATGCTGAAGTACGAGTGGAGGGTGTGCTTCGCTACGGAGGGCGGGGTCAAAGCGGTCCTGTCCTGCATGCAGGAGTTCTCTACAGTGGTCCACGTGCTCCAGCTAGCGCTGGCGGTAAGACTCACCGTCTTCTCTTATGTTGTTGACGATGATGATGACGACCCAGTCCTCTTTCTCAGACGCTAAAGGTCATCACCGGTGCCAGTAAGCACGACCTGCGCAGCGTCGGCAGCAGCTTGCCGCTGTCAGAGTCGGGAACCCAGATGATGCTGGAGATCTTCGCTAGCATTGGCTCGGCCACTCCCGAAGGCTCCAAGGGCCTCCTGAGCGCCATCCCTTCTGCCATCGACCTCATGCTGAAGACCAAAGGGTGAGTCCTCCTTCCGAGACGCAGCTCCCTGTTCCCATGACTCCCTGCTCAAACCGTTCCTCTGTGCAGCTGCATGCTGTCGGTCCGGAACGGGCTGCTCGTCATCATCATGCTCATCGCCAGCCACAAGAGTCTAGCAGAGCAGTTGGTGGCTTGCGGTGTCACCGCTGTCCTGAAAAAGTGTTTGACACTGTCCAGGGCTGAGACCATGCTGGCCATCATCGCCCTCAACCACATCTCCATGGTGCACAAGCTGGAGAGCAAAGGTACGGTGGTGCGGGCACAACCATGGCCCCTTTCCCTGACTTGGACGGTTGCTGAGGTCGTTTTTCTCCTGAAAAGACCCAACATGCTACAGGATCAAGGGTCCGGGGAGCAGTACTAGGCTGGTTTACATCATCAGGTTATTGGAAACCCGCAGGGCTCTGGTTCGGCCCAGTTCTCTTTACTGTACATCTGCTTCCAATTTTTGAAATCACTAGACTTCATGAGATAAATCTCCACCGTTATGCTGATGATACTCAGTCATACCTATCCATAAATACTGACGAGGCCAGTCAGATGACAGATTACAGGAATGTCTTGAGGAAATTAAAACCACCAGTGTATACCTCACTGTTTTAATCTGTGAGGTATATACCCTGTTTACTTTAGTCTGTGAGGCAGATGCCTCGTCTAGTTTATTCCATGAAGCAGCTTTATTTCTGTATTTAAGGTACGTTCAAGCAACCACAGGTTCTATGGACCTGTTCTATGAATAAACCGGGTCATCTTTCTCAGAGAGTCAGGACCAGCTGGACTTTAAGGACACAGAGCTGCAGATGTTGGTGGTGAGCCTGAAGGAACTGACGGTGACCAAAGAGGTTATCCAGACCCTGGAGCAGCTACTGTGTGACGATACGTCCCAGCTGGAGGACGAGCGCCGACAGGTACTGGAAAAGATCTGTTCAAACCCACAGAACCGGTGCTGCCACCGTCTAACAGCTCATCTCGTCTTTTTATGCAGGTCACCCGCAGCCGGGACACCTACCAGGACCTGGTCCGCCTGATGGAGCAGCACCGAGCTGACCGGGCGGTCCAGCTGTCCATCCTCAGGTAAGGTGCCACTGGTGCCTCTGGAGCTGTTGGTGCTGTGGTGGTACTGTTGGTATTGCTGACAGCGGCCCCAGTGGTGCTGCTGGACCTTGTCTGACTCAGACTGTACCTGCAGAATCCTCAACAAGTTCCTGGACAACTACGAGGAGGACATGCTGCCATGGCACGAGAGCATTGAACCGTGTCTGTCCACTATGACGGCATTCATCAACGACAGAGAGGTTAGCAGTGGTCCTGGTTCTGAGGTCAGAGGTCATGGTGAGAGGCTAACCTGCTATGATGACTCCACAGGTTGTGCAACTCTTCATCCGCTTCTTGTACCGACTGGCCTCACTGAACAAGGACTATGCAGTGGTTATGTGCCGCCTGGGGACCAAGGAGTCTCTGGTGAAGGCTCTGGACAAACACAGCACCAACCTGCTGCTGGTCACCGAGCTGCGAGACCTCATCAGTGACTGTGAGAAATACGCCAGCCTCTACAAGAAGATGACCACCAGCGTGCTGGCCGGATGCATCCAGGTGGGCGTCTGCAGGGTCCCTGGACCTGGAGACGCTCTGGAGAACATCTTAGCATAATCTCCAGCAGTAAAGAGCTGAGGTCCTCATGTTCTCCATGCTGTTAGTCATGTGCTACTTGTGTTCCCTGTTGTGTGTCAGATGGTGCTGGGTCAGATCGAAGAGCATCGCCGCAGCCACCAGCCGATCAACATTCCTTTCTTTGACGTCTTCCTGAGGAACCTGTGCCAAGGTCAGTGCAGATGTTCTTTTATGTTCATGGACAGAGTGGTTTCTGAAACTGGTCTAAATGGTGTCCCTGTTGATGTTCCCAGGCTCCAGTGTGGAGCTCAAAGAGGATAAATGTTGGGAAAAGGTGGAGGTTTCCTCCAACCACCATAGAGCCAACAAGCTGACTGACAAGAACCCCAAAACCTACTGGGAGTCCAATGGGTGCACTGGTTCGCACTTCATCAACATTTACATGCACAAGGGCGTGGTCATCAGGTGGGTGTGGCCATCTCTCTCTCCGTCTCGAGAGTTTTCAGGTGAATGGTTCTGTTGCTAGGCGTCTTTTTTTTGGGCGTGGTTTTGTGGTGTGGCCGTCTGTTGTAGCTGGTCTACCTGCCTGTGTCACCTGGCTTTTGATATTGCGTGTTTCCATGTTCAGACAACTTGCCATTCTAGTCGCCAGTGAGGACTCCAGCTACATGCCGGCCAGGATCCTGGTTCTGGGCGGGGATGACCCAGCCAACATCAACACAGAACTCAACACGGTGAGTCTGGTTCTGGTCAGGTCAAGGAGGGCGGTTCCCCATCTGACCCTTCTCCATCTTTACAGGTGAACGTCGCTGCCTCAGCCAGCCGTGTGGTTCTCCTGGAGAACATGACCCGGTTCTGGTCCATCATCCAGATCAGGATCAAGAGATGCCAGCAGGTCAGTCTCTGCTCCTTCAACGTCCTGGGCCTCCTCCACAAGTGTTCATCCATCCCTCTGTCCTGCAGGGTGGCATTGACACTCGGGTCCACGGCTTTGAGGTTCTGGGTCCAAAGCCCACGTTCTGGCCCGTGTTCAAGGAGCAGCTGTGCCGCCGTACCTACCTGTTCTACAGTACCAAGGCCCATACCTGGTGTCAGGAGGTGGTGGAGGACAAGGCTCAGCTGCTTCAGCTCTTCAACAAGTACAAACTCTCCCCTGCCCGTCAACAGTGATGCTGCAGCCGCTGCTGACTCACCTGAGAACTTGAATCTGTGTGTGTTTAGGCTGAACAGTGCGTTGAGACACGAACAGATGTTTGCAGATAGGTTTCTGCCAGACGCTGAAGCAGCCGAAGCTCTGGGTCGGACCTGCTGGGAGGCTCTGATCAGCCCTATCGTCCACAGTATCACGCTGTCAGGTGACCACGCCTAACCACACACACCAATGATGTCAAGCTTATTCTAATCTGCAGGTTTGGTCTGATGACAAACATTTTCTGTCAGTGAAGATCACTCTGTTGTGTGTTTCTCTAAGAACATTTTCCCATTAAAACCTGCTAACATTATATTTTGGGGTTGTCTTATAGAATGAAGACTCTGTAAGACCAAGTTAAACGAGAAAACACATTTATTAAGCAATCCAAGTACATTTACAGATTGGGAAAGCAAAGAATTTAAAGATTAAGTGAATCAAAATTTAGA
The DNA here is from genome assembly GCA_903066825.1 of Alfaro cultratus. Taxonomy (NCBI): domain Eukaryota; kingdom Metazoa; phylum Chordata; class Actinopteri; order Cyprinodontiformes; family Poeciliidae; genus Alfaro; species Alfaro cultratus. The sequence continues at coordinate 2,520 of CAEFZX010000325.1, read as the reverse complement.
GACCAGTGGGAGGGACAAAGCCTAACTGATGCATCCCTCTAACTTTGTTAATGGTGCCGGGAACATCCTCACTGCCTCCAATATGCCACTGCTTGTGTATGTTGGACCTCCCAGACTTTATCCATGTATGGCAGCCTCTACCTGTGAAATGTCTAGGTTACTCATAACAATAAGGCCTCAGCTTGGATGTATGTATTATTGAGACTTAAAAATATGACTTGTTTTGAGACACTTCACTCTTTTCAGAATGTCAACTGTGTTCTGTGTCACTGGACCCTCCAGAAGGTGTAAATATCCACAAGAGTGTGTTTCTGAACTTTTGATTTGTTGATAGGTCTTTCTTTTAGGAGGTTCTGGTCTGTAAATATTTCCTTATTGAAGCTTTCTGAGCCTGAACTATGCTTCATGTTCTACCCAGAATCAAAAGCATCCAGTCCCCTGTCGTGGCTCCTCAGCGAGTACCTGGAGAACTCGGAGGTGACCCGCTGCTGCAAGAGCCGAGCCGCCATCTTTAACTCCAGAGTGAGACGCCTCACTCATCTGCTGGTCCATGTGGACACGAGTTCAGCTGACGGCGAGGAGCTCAAACCTCCAGCGAAGTCCAGTGAGTGAAACCAGCAAAGCCATCTGGACCAGTTTGTGACCTGATAAGTTGAGGTTAAGATGAAGATCAAATTAATGATTTGGTGGATTACTGATCCAATGGGTTGGGTTCTGATTCGATGACTAATGGTCTGACCAGTTGGCATACTGATTTGACAGGTTCATGATCTGACAGGTTGGGTACTGATTTGTGATCTGATGGGTTAATGATCTGATGGTCTGGGGTACTCAGGGTTTCCCCCAGTGTATTATAAGCCTGGCGGATAGCCAGACTTTACTTGCCCCCACCACGCCAGGCTAAGTGTTGCTCTTTTTTGTTTTTAGAATAAGAAATTGCTTACATTTTTTTTTTTTTTAATTCTAAGCCGGACTGCAAGCGTCTCTGTTGTGCTGAGCGGAGCAGAATTATTCCTAAAAGATATGTTTATAGTTGATGCATTTAACAGGCCACAAAGCCTGGAACGCAGACCAGTCACACTGCTGGCGCCTCTTTGCACTGCCTCTTGCGCTGTCGCTGCTTGATGTCTGAAGTTTACTTTGGTGCGGATTGCACGCGCCTCCTTTCGCTCAAACTGGACACAGGTTGGCCTATATGGATATTTACATCAACTCCCTGTGAGAAATTATGTTTCTTTGGAGAACTCTACATCAAGGTAGGAGATTAAAACCCACCGCGTTAGCTCTGCTTGTTCAGCTCTATGGTATAACCTGTAGTCGCTCTTTCAGAGGTGCGCATTGAGCGAGTGTTGAGAATGATTCATCTTTGTGAGCAAAGAATTATGTGCGGTGTTTACATCTCAACTCCCTGCCCAGCGCCTGGCTCTGTTTCTGCACTGATCAAGTTTATGTATGTGGTCCCGGTTGGCCAGTGCATTAGTGGTTAAGCGGTTCAGCCTGTGGAGGAGCTTTCGCACTTGCTTCGGAGTTGCGCGTCACTCTGGTTTTATTTATCTTACGATAATTTTTTCTTATTTTTACGGTTACACGATGCATCAAACTATATCAACTGCTTAGTCAGCCAGAGAGCTTATAAAAAAACTCAACAGGCATGAAATGGAAGAGCAACTAAAGCCACATAAATTCAATTTTCTCGTTTGTCCCTCTGTATCCAGCAGAGATGCGCCGTTCAGCGGATTTAGCTCATCATGCAGGGCTGGTCCAAGGCTGTATGAGGCCGTGAGCAGAATTTGACTAAATGACCTCTTTTGCTGATTAGAACATGAGCACCACTAACAACATTTCAACATGGATTTAGTGAAGTCTGGCAGAAGGGAGTCGTTTAACTGGCCAACCTAAAAAGCAATCAGTTATAATTGTAGTTTACTGAGATGTATTTGTGAACAGAGCTCAAACTCACAGCATTAGATTGTAGCTGTATTATCAAAACAATTTAACTGAAGATTGTTCTTTCAACTTTTACAAAATAAACTTGCCAGATCCTTTAAAATCTTAAATTTAATGTTAAACTATTTAAAATCTTTTAATTTATGTAGGGGCGAATCTAGGATCTGACCTTTAGGGGTGCTTGGCCCCCAGCAGGGTCAAGGCCCAAGAGAAGATATTCGTTGGTGCATTTTTCTAAATACGACTGCTTATTTTTATACATTCACATATGAAATTAAATAGTTTTGTCCAACTAAAACTGTTAACAGCTACATATAGCTATGGAAAAATTAAGAGACCATAAAAGTTTTGCTTGGAATTTCGGAGACATGTCAGTAGTTCAACAATGTTCATTTTAATCAAACATATATGTATAAAGTAGGGCTGTTGTAAACGAATATTTTAGTAATCGAGTAATTCTTATGATTAATTGAGTAATCGGATAAATAAAATTATAAAATAATATATTGGTAAATGTGGCATAAAACCAGTGTTACTATCAGATATCAATATTAGTAAAATTTTCCATTTTTG
>CAEFZX010000322.1:0-154892 GCA_903066825.1 Alfaro cultratus | reverse complement strand
TAGTACTTTATGACAATTATCTACTCAATCAGATCTAAATAAGGCCGGCCTGATGTGAACTCACCGAGAGCCTTCATGTACTCCTCGAAGTTGTCATTGGAGATCATTTTCCAGTATCCATTCATGTCGACGGGCATTTGGACTGCGGCTCTGCGGCTCTTCAGGAAGGCTGGCCGGGGCAGATCCGCTGCGCTTCGCTCGGCCGCCGGAGAGGAGAGTGAAGGAAACGCTGCTAAAAGTCCCAATTTGAGCCAAACTCGCTCTAATCCGATTACCTGCCGACTCTAATTTTTTTTAATTGAAATTATCGTTCGCGCCTCCCTCTTCACCTCCCGCAGCCGATAATCCGTATAATGTCTCAATCCCTTCTGCATATATACGGTAGGGAACCTGACGCGTGCAGATAGGATATGTAAAAAAATACACAAAGACTTCTGTGCTTTATGCTGACGCAGGCTTTCTTGTCTATGTGGGATTAGAATAAAAACACATTGATTTTACACGCAGTTCCATTTTTTGGAGCATATTTTGACTGTAATTTTGTGGAGCCCTGCTTTATCGGCAAAATGAGCCTTAAATCTGACAGCAGGGCAATTCAAAATAGAGCATCAAACTCCCAGAGGTGTGTTACAGTCCTTTACAGCAGTATGCACATTTCTTGTTCACATTACAATCACACAATTCAGTGGATTGTTGGGAGGTTAAAAGAGGCAAGAAATTAATTCAAGTGTTTTATATTTTCTTCACAAATAAACATTTGAAAAGTATGCAAGTATGTTTGCATTCAGCCTCCCTGAGTCAAAACTTTAAAACCGTAGAATCACAATGTGCTATAAATAAAGCAACATCTATTTTAGGGTGTGTCTGTACCAGACTTATACATCCATTAAAAAAAAAAACAACGTTATAAATTCTTCAAAGGAAAAAATACTCAAGCTTAGTCCAATATGATGCAATTCATCTGTGAGTGTGAATTTTAAAGTCTTGCCACAGATTATCCTGTGGATTCAGGTCTGGACTTATGTTAGACGAATCTCATAAATTCATATATTATGATCCAAACCATTTCTTGTGGTGCTTCTATAGTCATGGGTGAACCTCCACTCACAGTATCAAGTCTTTTTTTTTTTTTTAGTCTCCAGCAGGTTTTCTTCCACAATTATCCTGTGTTTACCTCCATCCATCATCCCAGTAATCTCTGACCAGCTTCCCTGTGCCTGACGATAAGCATCCCAAGCACCTGACTTTACATGTTTACTATTTCCTCTAATTTGGCAAACTGTAAACAGAACTTGTAATTTTCTCTCAGCAATTGCTTTCCTTTCGCCACTCTTCTATAATAATCCAAAAAAATTTTTTTAGGGCATGCTTACTGGTGGGTGCTCATTTGTGTTTGCAGACTCCTAAAATCCTTTTAAGAAATCACAACAATATAAAATGAGGAAACAACTCAAGGGATGAATACCTTTGCATGGGACTATGCAAATGACAGGATGGAGAAAGGGACATTGACAGCACAGCTAAATCACCTGAGCTTTAAACAATCTAAATTAAACCATTACATGGAGCACAATAGGCCTGCCACTTCTTTTGTCTTCCCTGAATAACTCAATTAATTTGCTAATCTCTCTTTTGAGCCCACCGAGTTGCACGGAGGGCGCAAACATATCCACACACACACACACACGCACACACACCCGCACACGCACACACACACACACACGCACACACACCCGCACACGCACACACACACACACACACACACACACACACACACACACACACACACACACACACACACACACACACACACACAGAGACCAGCACACCGTCCTCATCCTTTCTGATGTTGCCATCCAGTGTCAGCAGTGTGGCAGCAATTGCAGCCATGGGCCTTGGTGAGAAAACACCTCCTGTAGCCGAGCAACTGTCAGGATTACTTTAAATCCTTCTGTGAAAATAATATCAGCCTCCCAGACACAGCGTGGGGAGGATAATGGGGAGACCGAATGGATCCAGAATGAATTGCTGTTTGGAAGGAGCTGCAGAGAACAGACACCCACACTGGAATTCGAAGGACAAAAGGGGGGGAAAAGGAGATAGTTGATGATCTGTGGGAGCAATGTTGTGGTGGCCTGCTGCTAACCTGTAATAAAACACATACTTTTAACGTCCTTCCAGCATTTTAGGACTACTGGCGACACCGACGGATGAACGTTCCTTTCAAAACCTCATAAGCAAGAGAAAGAAAAACCCTCATTCTTAAATGTTAAATCTGTTATGTATATTCTTTCATGGGAAGGGTGAGTTAATACGGAGGAACAGCTGGACCAGTGGTTGTGGATCTCTATACAACAAGCACCATCTCAATACATTGTAAGGTTTCCACTGGAAGCTACTGGATATTTTAGCTGTAATACAACAAAAGTTTGACTTTTTTATTTAGTTTTTAATTAAAATGTCAAAAATTACTAGTTGAAAACAAAACAAAACAAAAAAAAGACAGGAAGTTGAAATTCAGAACAAGAAGGTCAGAGGCTTCTTATCAACCAGGACAGTAAAATCCAATATGGCTACAGCACATAATAAGGTGCATTTTTTACACTTCTGATCATAAACTAAGAATTTCAATATAGCATATTTCATTTTATATAAAATGCTCTGTGTGTGAGATGCTTGATATGAGAATGTAGTTTGTCCAAAATGACTTTTCATACTGGAATGTCCTCTAAAACCCACTCTAGTTGACCAGTTTATATTCTGTTTAACAAGCCGATGAGATTAGAACATGAAAGTTATTAGTGCAAAATTCCTCTGCAGTGAAACTAAGGGGGATTATTTCAACCACCAATGGGCAACAATCTTGAAATGTACTGAAGATGTGTGTTTTAACTTTACAAGGAAAGCTTGAAGAGTTTTCTTTGTCATTACAGTGATAATAGATTGCTTTAGCTTTGATCGTAGCACATATTCATTGTGGCGTTTTGTTTGAGTTACTGTGACACATAATTTCCTCCTATATAGTTACTCACTGATGAGAGTTTTTCTTAAGGCTATAAAATATGTGGGTTGCTCTGTTGAACAGTGGTTAGCGTTGTTATCTTGCAGGAAGAATGTCCTGTGTTTGAATCCAGACACAGGGTGTTTCGATATGGGGTTTGCCTGTATTGTATGAATGTGTGTGTGTGTTGTAATTTGTCTTGTGTGCCCCTGTCATGGACAGGTGATCTGTACAGGGTGTACCGTGCACTGAAACTACTAAGATGACCTTTGTAAAGCAGTGAATTAAACAATTTTCTTAGTTTCTTTGTAAGTGGGGTGTGAGGTTGAGAGTGGCAAGAAATACATAACAGAAACATCAAAAATGCTTCAAATACAAAGATTTTATTCCATTTTATGGCATAATATGAGGAAGAAATAAGAAGGAAAAGACAGCAAAACCTTATAAAAATAAAGTGACCATAAATGTAAGTCTCTGTTATTAGAGCATATTATTTGTTTGCACGCATTAAAAGACACTGGAGCGATGCTTGTGAAGAATCGGCCCAGTCTAAATGTGCTCTTTTGCAGATCGTTTCACGTTGTGCAAACCTGCCTCATATTAAAGTCATCGAATCCTCCACGAAGGGCTGATGGATGGGAACTTAATTTGCTTTATCAGTCGTCCAGACTCTTTCTCGGCTGATGTGCCTGTTTGATAAGCGGCCTGAGCGCCGTGCCCTCGTTTCTCCTCTCGCTGTCCTTTGTGAAGAGCTTGTGCTGGTGAATGTACTCTATCACAGAGTCTGGGATCAGGTATTTCACGCTCAGATCCCGTCTCAGTGCCCGACGGATCTCTGTGGCGCTTGTCTCGTTCCTCACCCACTCCCTCACCAGAAAAACGTTCCGCCTGTGGCGGAAGAGCGTGTCCGACTCGTGCACCGCCTGCTCGGGCTGCAGACTCCCTCTGCTGACGCAAACGAGGCCGAAGCGTTCGACCAACTCCTCCACGTGGTCCTCCAGCCACAGGCCCGGGATCTTGAAGCTGGAAAGGAAATCAGCTCCACACAGCAGCTTCAGCTGGGGGAACGGACCTGAGAGGAGAGGGAAACAATATCGTACGACAGTTTGATACAAAAATCTTGTTGTCAATGTTGTGAAACTGCAGTTTGGTGTTGAATCTAACACAAACATCTGTTACAGCAGTCATCGCATAATGAGGCTCAATAGTTAACAGCAGAACACTACCTCATCTCAGACCTCTTTAAGCCCCTTCACATTAATCCATGAATCATTTGTAGAATTTTTATGACAAACCTGTAGCCAGCGGGATATTCCATTGCAAAGATGATCTGAGAATATATTAAAGTCAATTTACCATTTTACTTATTTTAGGAATAAATCTACATAAACCATCCTAGCGCTTATGTCACAATGACAGTTCATAAAATATTTTAAATCTTTTGACCAAAGTCATGAACTAACCTATAAACATAGACTTTTAAACAGGAAACAAATTATATTGTTTACATTCAAAGCGAAATTTAAAAAGAGGCATTTGTTTTTAGAAAATACCTATTTCAGTCATTTTCATTTTCCCAATGACTCAGGAGTCTTACTTGATGGAGAAGCAAAGTTCCCACTGGCGTCGCTGTGCCTTTCTGCGCTTTGCTCATATTCTTTCAGAATCCGCCCATAATGATACCTGGTGAACAAAGACACAGAAGAAATCTGTTTGCGTATATACATATAAATGTTGGAGCTTACTCAAACTAAACATTAATGGAATATCATTGACCAGCTCAGGAACCAGAACAGATGAATGACAAATTCAAATGTTTTCAAATAAAGCTCCTTAAAGTTGTTCCTGAATGTTTGTCTGTGTGAGTCCAGTGTGCATGTGGGGGAACGACATAATGTGTGACGCGGCCTCCTTACGGCCCCCCACAACAACGGTCCACTTCATTTCTGATAATAAGCGCATGTGTTGCGCAAACACAGCTTATATACCAGCGGCGTGTAGCACAGTGTGGGGTCCAGTCATGAGGCGATTTGTGAGAAGTGGGGAACAGGAACAAAAATGATGACGCAAATAGTTAGATGGATGATGGCAAATACGAAAAATACAAGCAGATGCTTTAAGCCGTAGCCCAGAGTCACAAAGCTTGTCCCCTTATTTTCTCTTACTTTTACACTTTTGTCGCACTTAAACACATCAGCTCTACAAAAATGTTGATACCAGACAAACATAACCTGAGCAAATACAACATAAAGTTTACAAAAAAATCAGTTCAAACCAACTTGATCCTATTTTAAAATGTATTTGCTCCCTAAACCTAATAACTGCTGGAGTCACCTGGCATCATTATCTGCCATTATGTGTTTGCTTTCACATCATTGTGAGGGAGATTAAGTTTTTTGATAGAACCGTTTTATTTCAGTGCCATATAAAGGGTTTTCAAGGATGACCATCGTGTGTAAATTTATTATGCATCATCTGAATCACATTTGTATACAGACTTTGACTAGGACATTCCAGAACATGATTTTTTTCTTTTAAATCCATTCAGAGGTTGACTTGCTGGTGAGCTTTGCATCGCGAAGTGGGCTTGAGCATAAGGCCACAAACTGATCGTTGGACATTCTCCTTTAGGATTTTCTGGATGAGAATGAAAAAATTTTAAATACTTTTGACAAATGGCAGACAGAGCTTTGTGGGGGGTTTTTTGTGTCAGCAGCAATATTTCACCTTGGAGATTTATGGTTTCAATTTTTGCCCAGTCTGTTATTGTTAAATTCTGAATCTATTAAATGAGGTAAGCGAGTCCTGCGGCACATAAAATGTTACTCTGGATTCATTTTGACCTCCTGGAAGGTTCTCCATGTTTTCTCCATTTGCGAATGATGGCTCTCCCTGTAGATTACTGCAGTCCCAAAGCCATAGAAATAATTGTTATTCACACATGTCAATAGCTTGTGTATAATCTGTCTTTTAGCCTACTTCAAGTTGTAATACAGGTTCTGTTTAACATATTTCTTGTTACTGCAGATCTGACGGAAATCCAGCCTGCGTGTTGCAAGTAAAATTGAACTTATCCAGCTAAAAAAATATGGTTCATCCCAATTAATGTATGACGTATACGAGCAATTACATTTTTCCACATATGGAAAGGTCTGTATGGATTCCCGTCTTAAACGAAGTCATCATTCGAAAACTGCTGTTTCTATTCACGTAAATTATCTTTCTTGGATATTAAAATCTGTTGTGTGATCTGAAGAATTTGCAAAAAAGTGGAAAAGAAGATATCTGTAAGATATCAAACACATTTTTTGTGTGTAAGCTTTGCATTCTGAGCTTTTGATGCTGAATACTTTGATCAAGGGTTGAATTCTCTTGCATGTAAAAAAAAACAACAACACACACACAACCTCAACCTACAATATCATATAAGCTATGAACATATCACCAACAAACTTGTTGGTGATATGAGCAATAAATATGAACTGCAAAAACTATACAGCAGCATTCCATATGACAAAAACAAAATATAGACTGGTTAAACATTTTCCCTGATTATTTCCTTTTCAAACAGGCCTGAAAATCTAACAATAAAGGATCTAGATTTACCCAGATCCACAAAGAAAAGTTTTGCAGTCTTAGATTCTGGGGACGAGTATGCAAAGAATTACAATGATATAAACAAAAGATATCTTATGTCCTTACAGCAATGAAGAACCTCACCCAGGGAAAACAAATTGCTTTAGCAAACAAAGGCAACCAGTTTAGCAGTCTTGAGAGTGCAGTCTCCATCTTTCTGCCTCTATGGCTTCATAGAAGTTTTTGCCACCGTTTATTCAATGAATTTAACAGCCTGGCACCTTGTTTTCACTCCATAGGAAATCAAGTTCAGCCTAGCTGCCATTCAGATAATAAACCTGCAAAATAATAAACTGAGAATACACTTCCAAATTAATTAGTAATTACGTTTAATTGCTGTCTCATATACAATGAGGAAAAGTGGCTCGGAAAATCATTCATCAACTTTAAGCTTTGCATATTTTTGCCATGCTGAAATCACAATTCAATGTATGTCATCAGACTTTCAAGAAAGCGATTTACTGAAAAGCGTGAAGGAAATTATACTGTGAAAGTTTGGCCAGTGTGCATGTATTGATCATTCTAACGATCATATCCTCTAATCTAAACCATTGGTTTGTAGCTCTCACTGTATGTTTAGGGTCATTTTCTTGCTATACAGTCTTGAGTCTTTTGCATCCTTTTAAACGGCTTTTCCTCCAGTTCTACAATCCAACTTTACATATTCACACGAAATACCAGTTAAACATATTGAAGTTTGTGGTTGTAACAAGACAAAATCTAAAAGCATACTCTGCATTTTTCAGTTTCGCTTCAGTATGAAGCCACTAATGAGGCTACTGCTGCCACAAACTCGAAAGAACGTCTGGACTCTCAGTCCCCAGTCGCTGTTTCCTGCTGGACTGAGGACAGATAATGTTTATTAACTTGTGTTTTAAATTCTATTATAATTAGAATTGAATTGGAGTGAATTGAATTGTTGATCTGCTTGATTTGAGCTAGGTTTTCTCATATCACTTTCCCTTATCCTCAGCTACCCTCACCATGTCCCCGGCAACATTTGGTCGCTAGTCCTCATTTACTTACTTCTATCCACTCACCTAATTATCCCCAGCAGTACTTAAGCTCCTCTCTTTCTGCCAGATACATGTTGCTGTTAACCGTTTTAGTTAATGCAAACTCCACTTTGATTTCTACCGAAGACAGCTCACTCGTCTCCCTTAATTATTCGTATAACTCTGTTGTTTTAGACTCCTCTTCACTGCAGTACTTCGGTTGCTTCTTTATATTTTACTCAAGAAATCCATCTACCGTCCAGATATGCATTTCTGCACGCACCAGAGCAGGTTAAAACCAAAAAACTGCATTTTTTCCACTTCTCAGTCTGCTTTTCCAAACGTGGCCGTTTTTAAACCGTACAGTAAATGTGTTTTATACCTCATAGTGACCACTGTCTCCGTCCAGTCTGGCTGCTGGCTCTCCCATTCATCAACTGTGACCCAGTTAGAGCTCTGAAGGGCCAGTTTAGCCATAGAAATCCGATGCTTCGCAGGGACCAGACCTTGCTTTCCATATCCGTCACTCACTGGAGACACAATGCCCCCCACCACCTCGTACCGGCCTGAGGAGAGAGATTATTAAAGCCGTTTTTCCAGGTCATGACAGTCAATAAAGAAAAAGAACTTTATTCAGAAGATAAAGTATCCTCATAGAGATTATGAGGTTGTATCCTGAATGTTTCATTAGATCTGACATTTAAATATGACTTGCTTTAATTATAACTCAGTGATACGAGTGCTTGCCCATGACTTAATCGATCTACACTGTAACAAACTTCATAGCTTAGTCCTTGCAACATTACTATGTTTTTACAAAAAAATCAGGACTGCAATGCAACTGTGGCACAAACAAAAAGGAAAACAGCAGAGATGCGTGAACTTTAAGGCAAATCAGATAAAAATGGTCAAAGAAAAGAATGCAAGAGCATTAATCATCCATCCATCCAACATATATAAATATATAAGGTATTCCCTTATATAGAAACATAGTTCCTCCCGTATGTCCTGGGTCCTCCAGGATGTGTTCATGGAAACTATAATGTGTACTACGCATACATTCACAAAATAATCCAACACAGGGACGATATAACATAATGATGCTGTTAGGAACTTGAGACAGACCCAGCTGTATTTTACTGCTACTAAAGCTGCCATGTTTAAGGAGAGTTTCAGTACATACATGGGAAAGATTTATAAATGTTAACATTAGTTGTTTTTCTTCTTGATGACTTCTTGTTCTCACTAACACTTCTGCTGTGATGTGTTACATATATACATATAAAATGATTTATGTTTTGTATGATGCTGGTATTATGAAAATGTAGCTAAATCCTGCTTCCATATTAAATAATTGGAGCAACATTTGCTAGATGGTATTTATGATAACCACAAAGATCTAATGATCCTTCAGTAATATTGTTAACAAAAGCAGGTTCCAGCTCATCAGGTATGCATGACATGCTGTCTGTATGCAGATGTGTATCGACACACAGGGTATAGCAGTCTTTATTAACAAAACCCTTTTTATACACAACAAAGGCAACACCGATGTAAAAGAATTGAAGTAAGAACATAATGCTAATTAAATAACTGATCACTAAGCTTATTTTTTATACACTTTTAGGTCCCCAATTCTTGCTTCAACTCTTTGGATTACGTAGTTGAGAGGTTAATTTAGAACAATAATTTTACAACTCGGGGCTGCTCAGCGGCACAGTTGGTAGCACTGTTGCCATGCAGCCAGAAGGTCCTGGGTTCGATTCCCGGCCCGGGGTTTTCCTGGATGGAGTTTGCATGTTTTCCCTGTGCATGTGTGGGTTCTCTCCGGGTACTCCGGTTTCCTCCCACAGTTCAAAAACATGACTGTGTCAGTGTTGCTCTACGATGGATTGGTGACCTGTTAAGAGTCACCAATCCTCTACCACCTAGAGATAGGTGGTACCTATCTCTAGGTACCACCAGAGATAGGTACCTATCTCTGGTGGTACCTATCTCTACCACCAGAGATAGGTACCAGCACCCTTCACAACTCCACAAGGGATAAGCGTGTTGGATAATGGATGGATGGATGAATTTTATAACCAAAGCTTTAAATAACTAATTTGGTGAGAACAATAAGTACATCTGAACAGTACTGCTGATCTGCAGGCAAGCAAATCACATTACATTCACTTGATGGATGTCAGTCTAATGATCTAGCTGCTTTGACACTAAGGGGATAGCTTTAATGCCAAACAAAAACACAGGTAGCAGGCACTGCGTCTGTTGTGTTCGGACCTGACCTGTACTGTGCATGTGGTCCCTGGCCAGCTCAAATAGCCGCATGTGCTGATTGGTAATTGGATTAAAAGAGCCGCAGGCTAACAAAACCAGTGGAACGCGGCAGGAGGCCATCTTGGTTGACTCGCTCACACTATTGGTCTCAGAGTAACCTGAGAGGAAAGCAGAGGAAAGTCTTAAAAGTCCAAACTTTTCAATGAAATTAAGAGAAAGAATACATTATTTCTATCTAAAAAGTATTCTTTATTTACAAGTTGTTCTGAGTGAATATGTCACACTTAATCTCATTCATTTTCTATATAGTTTACAAGTTTAAACAGTGTTACTATGGCCATAACTACAACAATCAAGTTCTCCGCTCATTTTAAAGCAGGAGTTTGAAGCAAATAGATTAGTACCTCCATGAGAAATGGCTGAAAGATGTTTAAGTGCTGAAAAGAACTTTTAGCAAAACTAAGCAGATTTAGAAAGTTATGATTGGGTGCAACATTTAGAGGTACAGTGCAACCCCTGAGTTTTTGCTTTTTTTGTCACACATAAGTGTTTCAGAGCATCCAACACATTTTAAATTCAAATAAAGATAAATACAAAAGCAGCTTTCAAATGTTGATTTGAATCATAAAACATAAAAATACTCCACAAACCAACTAGGCCCTTTTTAACAAGTAAAAAAATATAATTTAAATAGAATCTGTCAAACAATGTGAAGCAGGGGGGAAAGGTCGGAAAAAGCAGCACATAATGCCCATATCTAAGGAAATACAAAAACAGATCAGAAACAAATCAGCTGACATCTAAGACATCAGTAAAGAAAAGTTTGGAAAGACATTTTTAAGTCTTTCTGATTATGTGAGACCAATTATTCACAAGTGCAGAAAACATGGAAGAGTGTTGGACCTTCCCAGTAGCCAACAAACAAGCATTATTCTAAATATGGTGGTACTTTGACGATCTGGAACTGCTTTGCTAATTCAGGATTTTGATGACTTGCTGTCGATGAAACTTTGAATCCTGTTCTAAATATCCTAAAGGAGAGTCTTTGGCTATCACTTCTTGACCTCCATCTCAAATACACTTGGACTGTGAAGTACAACGCTGACCTGAAGCACATCAGCAAGTTTATCTCTGATTCTGAATGCCTTAAAAAAAGTTTTTTAGTGTTCCAGAAATCAGATAAAGTAAATCAACAAAGAGTGATCGATCAAAGGTTTCTTCACATCTATATAAATGACTCGTCAGTTTCGCAAACACTTCAGTGGCAGTTGCTGCTGAACGTGGCTGTGCCACTTATCAGGTTTAGGGGCAAATGACTTTTCCACGTCGTGCAAGGTTAGTTTATATAGTTGCTTTAGATGCAGACTCTTTAATGATGTGCACAATCGCAAGTAAAAGTAGCATCTACCACTTAGCTGCTTAAACTGAATTCAACGTTAAAAAGATGATTTTATGTTTGGACTTTTCTCCATCAAATGTACAAAATATTAGCGCTCGAAACAAAGTAAAAACAAATACATTAAAATGTTCTGGCAGCTGTCTCTACTCAGTTTGGACTTCATAAGCACTGCGGACCAACATCAGCAGAATGCATGGCTCCTCAAATCCCAACTGACTGTGGAAACTTCACACTCGACCTCAAGAAATTTGCTGCTTCTTCAAATCTGCAGTCATAATTTCCAAATGAAAGGATAATTGCAGTTTCATCCAAAAAGAAGACTTGTTAGTTTTATTCATCTGGCTTAACACGTGAAATCAGACAGTTGCAGACCAAAAAAAAGATCTAATTTTGTCCATGTAACATTATTAATTTTAGATCAACCGAATTTAGAGCTTTCATTAGCTGTAAGTCACAATAATCAAAACTACGAGGAATAAACACTAGAAACATATCACTCTATGTGCAATGAATCCATATAATGTGCGGATTAAACTTTTTGAATTGTAATACTGAAAGAAAGCGCTTTTCTAATGTATTGAGTTTAAGCTGTTAAAAGTTACAAAACAACAACGCTCTGAAAACACCGATTTGACATTGAATCAATAACCGGCTTAGCTGATCGATCAGAGCAGTGCCCTCTGCGACATTTGAACCATTTTAATAATGCGATAATAAAATACAAAATTACTCTATATTACAACCCACACATCATTTCATAGCAAAAGCCTTCATCGGTTTGTTACCTTCAATTTTCACATTTGGTCGGCGTGTAACTATTATTCCACTCCCCCTGCTCTGAGAAGTAGACGATTAAAGGTTCCGCACTTTAAAACAGGCAAAAGTGCGACCCCTTGTGGGGAAACGTTAAACAGCAGTGAAGGAACTGTCCACGGTTCTGAAGTATGGTGCGACAATAAACTAGGTACTCACTTTAAAACACTGTGATTGTGTTGCAATTTGTTTCCTTAACATTTCTACCCCATAAATCAAACTGTTCCCTGTCGTTTTAACATAATAGTTACAACAATGTAAAATTAATGTGTGTGATATTTTAATCTTGCACTTTTTCAGAAGAACAATCTTTAGGTGTAGTTAATTATTATTATTATTATTATTATTATTATTATTATTATTATTATTATTATTATTATTATTATTATTATTATTATTATCATTATCATCATCATCATCATCATCAAACAAATGTATTTGAATATATTCAGCTCCTGTTCTTTTCCACAAATGTCAATATTCTTGTGCTTATAGGACACATTAGGAGACCATTAATCAAATAAAAATATTGGCACCAAAAGAGTTTGTGCCAGAGAATGAATGTAGGTGCAACGGAGAAGTGGTAGAAGAGAGGACTGAGAAACTGGTTGACGATGGGGTTTATGTCCTCATATGGGGCATGACCATCCCTCTGCAAACGGATCAGACATTGTGCTCCATGACAAGAACAACAAAATATGATGAAGGTGACAAAGAACAAAGATGTTGAGACAGAAGTCAAGTGTATGTGGGATACAAAACCTTGAGCTATGCCAATTGAAAGTGGAGATTTGGGAAGCATTTGGGAAGCATAGGAAAGGTTTCAAAGAGCAACTGGACAAACATCTAATGCAGAGTCAGTGCCAAAGAAATACAAAAGACCTTATGGTGCAGAAGCACTTGGCTGAGATTAAACCTGAGGGACCTGGTTGGAAATTTAATGAAGAAATGTTGAGAATGTAATAATAATAATAATAATAATAATAATAATAATAATAATAATAATAATAATGATGATGGCGGTGGTAGCATTAGTTGTAGTAGTAATCGCACTAGCAGTACTAGTACTTACTTATTTGTTTAGATGTGTTCATCTGTGGGTTTCTATTTGATCATTACTTATATTCTATTATATCAGTAAAGAGAGACAAATATAAGTCAGCAAAGCTTACTAAGAGGCAGTGTACACCCTGGACAGGTCCCCTGTCCATTAGCGTCTGGAGTTCTATCTACTTTGGGTATTGTAGTCACTCAATGGATTACGATAGTACCCATTGAGTGGGTTCTATCATAACCCACTCAATGGTGGTTATGATTCTGTGAATAACAGAATATCTCTGCTATTCACCTAAATCACTTGTGGTCTTCTCCTCTCTTCAATCCCCAGAATGCACACCTATATTCAGGAGAAGAAGAAGCACAGGGGAATTGCTGAACAACACACAGCAGTGATTCTGCTACAGGGGGGGGGAAAAACTTTAAGACTGGGAGTTTAGTGAGGGGGAGTAAAGCTGCACTGATCAGAGTTTCTTGTTAGGTGAAAACAGCAAAAATATGTCACATCATGCTGATTCCGATCCGGCAAATAACAGAGAAAAGCATCAAAAAAACACAGACGGGAAAAGGCAGCAGCAGGATTTTAATGAAATAGTTGAAACAGCTCGCAAAACGACACCAAACAGACGTGGAAGCGAGAAATCAGGAAAACTCCAAACCGACATTAACATGAAATGCGGTGGCATAAGTAAATGCGAATCGTTGAATTGTACAGGATATTTGTCACAATAAAGATTACAAGAAACTTGAACGAAAATGACTCATAGTGCTCTCGTCTCAAAACCCGTATCTTTTATCAGAGGTATGTACAGGTGGGAGCCGCTTTAAGCATTATTGTTGCAACTGCACATTTCAGAAAGTTAGAACTCCTCTCATTATCTACATAAATCACTTGTTTTTTTAATTCTCCATGCCCTTTTACTGTTTTTCCATAAACTGTCAAGTCAAGTTTGACAAAAAAGTCACGATTTAGCAGCAATTTTATTCTTCAAAATAAAATTGCATAACGCGTGAACTTCAGTTGTGTATCATTTAAAAGCTAAAAAAAAAATAAATCAAAAATCAAAATACATTTAGCGAAATTCTTAATATTTAAACTTTTTTGTTTACACAGACTTTTAGAAAGTGTTTGCTTGATTGAAATCAACACGATCTTCCAACCTTGCTTTATTTTGAAACGTCATATCCGTAAAACTAAAGTTAATTGACGCTGCTTAGACGTCGGCGCCGCTCTCTCTCTTTCCTCGCGCTGCCATTGATAGTCTCTCGACCTTCCAAGATATCTTCGCGCGACCGTCCAGCGGAGTAGATCCCCGCGCTCGCGAGGTGAGCCAGGATTTGAGGAGTGGAGAGCACGCGAAGACATTCCACGCTCGGCTCGATAAAACATGCACATCCTCGGCGTCCCGCTTGTGCTGCTTTGGCTTCTCTCCGGCTCCTCCTGCGCTCTCGGTGGGAAAGGTAGGAGCACGAAAAACAAAGTAGACGGAAAATCAGCTTCATTGGTTTGCAACAGAAGTCGTAATTTGGAGGCTTGAGTTACACAAGTTGGAAATTGAAGTGACGGTCGTTGTTATGATTTTCAGACGAGATTAGAATGGGACTCTGGTTAAGTTCTGCTGAATATTCAGTAGTTGTTCTTCCCTTTATTGACTCGAGGCTCGTTAAGAAGCCAGCTTCTGCCCCGCAGGTAACGTGGAGCAGGTGCTCAATTCAAGTGAAGGCAGGTTATAGTAGTTTTGAGTGATAGTTGCCTAGATAATTGCTATTTATTTATCCTTTGGGAAGAAAACTGTGGTTATTTTGTGCATCATCGTCATCATGTACTGTATATAAATGTATTGAATGTCAAATAGGCCATGTCATGTAATTTGTAAGGTTCACTATTAGTTTTAAGCGACAACATTCATAGTTAGGATATAAGCTAAATGCCATTTATTTAATTATTTATTTCAGTTTCAGTTCTTTGGCAAAACATGAATTCTTTGTTTTATATTTGAATGTTTGAAATCTTTTACATTTCAAGCTTTGCACCAGACACATGAACAAGAGTACTGACGGTAAAAAGTTAAGGTTTCTCCTTTTTTTCAGTGAGAAATAGAAGATTCTGGTAAATTTTAATTAGTTTTGCCAGGAATCCCAGAGGCATTAGTTATTTTCTCAGTCTTGATCGTCTGAATGGGGTTAGAAATTTAAATTTAGGTAGAGTGAGAAAGTGAATTCTTGTCATTTTTAATCTGAGTGAAGTGGAGGAAGTATTGGGTAGCCAGGGTACATTGCTTGAAAAGCCTTATTCTGTTTAACTAAAAATGCAAACTTTTATAAAAAAATAAATAAATAAATAAAATAAAAAAAATATCAAAGCTTTAAAAATAAGAAATTGTACATTGGGTTTTAAAATGATTAAGACCCAGTGTAATTTTTTTTTTTTGTCAATCTTGCTGATTGAAGGACCAACTGCCCTGCTTTCATACAGGTAGTTCAAACTGATTGGTGATTAATAAGCTTCCGGTGAAACTGATGACCTGCTAAGGAGGTCAATCATTCGTTTGTATCAGATTTGTTGGAGTGAATAATATCTTAAACAGGCAGCTGGGGAACAAGCTCTATGGACTGGGTTTTAAAAAAAAAAAAGATTATTTATAAAGAAATTGATTAATTTACTCATCTTTTAAACTCTTTTTGCTCAAAATGCATCAAAATTCACATTCCAAAAATTTCACAATAATTAGCTTGTTGGAAAACAACAGAATTTATGCTATTTATTGCTGAATACCTTTTGAGATTTTTTCCACCATAAGTATGAACCTATAGTTTGTCTAATTTTGATGTTTAGTAGCTTGTTGCAAAGCAATCCAAAGAAAATTTTAGTGTGTTATAATAGATAAGTTCTCAGAGAGGGCAGCCATGCTGTATTTAATCACATCTCACCCTATGATATTCTCACATCTTCTACTTCCTCTGTCTCTCTCTGTCACACACACACGCACACACACACACACACGCAGGCGCATACAGAGACGTGTGACACACGTTGTGGTGACTGGTGTTGCCAGCGAAGGGAAGCGGCGGTTTACACTGGTATTAATTGGGTCTCTAGAGGGAGGAGCGCCAGGATGGGCTGTCTGCGCGAAAGCAAACATTATCATTATTTTTGCTGTTTATAAAAGTCCTCCATATGGTCTATAGCCAGTGAGAAGACTAAGTAGGTTTACATTAAGTTTAGAGAAGAGTCAGTTTCTTTGGAGATTTCATCATCTCATTTAGGTTTCAAAGGTGGATATATTCAGCTCAGCTCTTTTAATGAAAGTCTACAAGCCAAAACAAGAGAGTCTGTCTAGTGTTGGCTGAATCAGCTGCATGTCTTCTTAATTAATGTCTCCTCACATGTCACTAATGCATTTGGCAAGAAGACAGGATGCCATAACGCCATGCAAGATTTGTACTCAGCTTGCACAATTCTCAAAGATTGAGAAATTTCATTTTGGTATTTTTTAGGTCTTGGTAATGATGGGAAAAGAAAACATACCATATTATGCACACACTAAGAATAATCCATCCTTACAGCCTTCATGTATCCTATTTGGATAAATGAAGGAATTGTAACATGAAAAACCTCTTACTACATTACTAGGGTGTTAAAAACCTGATTGTTTTAATAGTGTAAATAAATATCACTGACTAATTTTATGACCAGTTCTTATTTTGTTTAATTTATTAGTAGCCATGTCATTTACAGATTTACAGTTCAGATAACATGCATATAAACTGACATAGAATTCAGTTTCTATTGTAATTAAAAATATGCTATCTTCCACTAAGTTTTATCTTAATGTTTTTAAAAAAAAATCTAATCTAATCAAGTGATCTAACCTGATAAGCCTTAGCAAAATATAATCAGATGTAAAAAAAAACAAAACAAACTGCAACAAATTTAATCTCAATAATTAGTTTTTGTCTTCTGAACACAGTTGCAGGGTGATTGTGACTACACAAAATTCCAAAATATAAATCATAGTTTAGGGTACTTACTGTTTTGCAGATGCTAGCAAATGTATTTATTATTGAATGTGAGCTCAAAACACTCATTCTTCTGAATTCACTTCCTGTTTTCCTTTTTTGTTAAATTTTACCTGCCAGTTAGCTTGATCCTAGCTGACCTGCTGTGGTCCAGGGAAGTATTATGTCACTCATTTCCCAGCATTTGATTAGAGTTCTCGTTGTCGAGTGAAGCCATTTCCTCTTTTTAAAAGTAGATCAATTTCTCAGAGTGCTTCCTGGATGTTTAGCTTTTGTATAAGAGACATTGAGGGATGTTTTGTGTATTTGCAGATTTTCTATTTTGAAGCTTTACAAGCTCAGCAGAATACAGTTTACAGTATGCATGAGACGGATGACTTTCAGCTGAATACCTTTACATAAGACACTGTAAAGTAGTGCAGGGTGGATGAGTGCCAGACAACACAGCCTGAGAGGTAGTGAGGGGATCTAAAGTAAAAAGGTAGATGAAAAACAACAACAAAAAAGCCAGAATGAAGCAAGATCAGATTTATAGGCACCTTCCCAACAGAGCCATCCAGTTGTTATCCATGCCAGAACATAAATCGTGAGAGCAATGTGGAACTCAGGCATAACTCAGGTTCCCCTCTTCTGTGCAGTGACTGGTGAAACAGTGTCTGATGGGAAGTGCTCTGCTTGTCCTGTTGCTCCTCACCTCTTTACTGTCACTCATTTCCTCTCTGTAATCTTTCTTTCCTCTGTTGTGTTTTTCTGCCTGCCTCCTCCTCTTTATTCCTTTGACTCTGCATCACTCTTGGCTGTTCTGCTCCGCTGAGCTGATGCCATTCAGAGGGCAAATGCCACAGAGAGAGCGATGTTTTGTCACTCTGCTCCTCACTTCTTTTCCCCATGCTTGAACAGCCCTGCTCCTGATTTCGAGAACTGCTGCTGGTCTCCTTTCTTCAGTCATGGATTTTACTCCAAAGGTTTATGGGCTTAAGTGAGATGTATAAATGGGGCAGCTGTATAGCCTCTATCTTACTTTGCCTTTTCTTGTTTTCAAAGGGTTGCATTATTATTCTTTCGTGGTTACATCTTTAGGAAACCTCTTCATATAGCCCTCCTACAGTTTTTCTAGATTCCCAGAGTCTTTCGATTTTATCCGTCTTTACATGTTCCTACCAGCCTACTTTAATTTTACGGTTCTCATCTTTTTAACTTTATTATAGGGAGGTGTGAAGAAGTGTTAACATCTTTAAAGATTTTGGTGGTTTTTTTAATGTTTTATATCACAACAATTTAAATATCAGATGAAGACAACCTGATCTTAAAAATATCCAAGTGTGAAAAATGAGCAACAAACGAAAATATTTAAGGGGGCAAACAATTTTTACAGCTTGGCATGGAATGCTTTTTATGGCTGCTTGAGTTGTTAGATAAAATAATTGTTCTTCTTCCTGGTTCTTTGCAGCATGAGGAGGAATGGTAGGTGGGCTCCTGGGCATATATGCAAATGATGGTAGATATGCAAATATGGGTCCTAATTTTGATGTTAATTACTCTGCACTGTTAATTATAATATGTGTGATGAGGCGTAAGGTGGAGGAGACGATTGAACTGAAGTTCTATGTGAGGTGATATCAGTGTTTGCTGTGTGTTTGTTTCTCCATCCGGGGGAGAGATGTTTGTTTTTAGGGCAATGTGTGTGTGCCAGGACTACAGCAGCTGGTCTAAGAGCCCCAGTGGGCCTTTCTGGTCAACACTGCTCAATATGTGGTGGGTAAACACTGCATGCAGTGCTGACTTCAGAGGGACAGCCTCATGGGCTCTTCTTGTTATCTCACTCAGCCCAAAAAAATTCACAAATGCAGACACTCATGTACTTCTAAATTACTCAAGTGAAGACACTATCCACTGCATACTTAAATATTTACACACATTGATAGACTGTAATGTTGCTCAGAAGATGTAAAATGGAGAAGAATCCTGTATTTTAATATATCTGCACAAAGATATACACAAAAATACAGTCTTATCTCCTTTGATAACAATAATAATGTATTTTATTTGTTAGCGCCTGTCAAAATCCCATCAGATTTTCTTTCTGATGGGAAAGAAAATCTCTTTCCCATCAGATTAGTGTTTCTATTTATGTCATTGTATTAGTTTTTTTCTGTCAAATAACAAGTTTAACTACCAACTTTATGTCAAGAAGCTTGATTAAAGTGTAAAACATTGTTATGGACATTTTTGAGTATTTTTATATCTATACCCATTAAATAAAAGTAGCTTAACATTCAAAGTTTTGACGTAATGAACATTCATTAACAAACCTCGTGGTGATTTTTAAACTACTTTATTGAAGAAAGGAAATAAGATGGAATTTTCTAAATTTCAATCTGAAAAGTTGTAAGTAACATTTACTTTCTAAATAATAAAATCCAACTCATGACCTGAAATAGACAGAAGACTAAAGAGTCGCGGGTGATGAAAGTGTCAAGTTTGGTTCAGTCTACGGAGGAAACAAAAGTGTAATAAAAATCATGGAAAGCATCATTAAGAATCGCTTACAGGATTAGTTTTTCAAAGTTTGTCCTTTTGATTTCAAAGATACAGTTTCTGTCCTGTTAGTATTTTGACTAACAACTTTTTTTTTTCTCCATTGTGGAAAATTTAGTAAAAAGTTCACTGTAGAAAAATAAACTCAAAGTCCAGCACAGATATTTCTTACACTCTTGCAAAATAAAATCCCAAAGTTTAGCTTACTTAACAGAGCATTCTCTATAAACAACATTCAGGTGAAAATGGATTGTAGTGGGCCTTAAATATGAAAATCAGCAGAATGTATAAAGTATAAATACTTTTTCTCAAAGTTATAGTGTGGTAATCTTTACTGTTTATCAGAAAATGTGATTATGTGTGTTTCAGTCTAGCTTCTCTACAGTCCATCTGGAGTCACAATTTCTGGTGATCCTAGAATCTGCTGTGCACTGGACAGCTGTCAATTTACCAAAGGTATATATTCCCCGTTTTGAATCTGGCCTGGGCTTTACCTCCGGCATGACGACCTGTTGCAGACTTCTCACTGAGAAAGCGGATGAGGAGAGCCATGAGCCACCAGCTGTTCATGAATAGGCATGCCCTTCTTGGAATTTGAGGTGACAGGTATTTGGACCAGTGGTCCCATATGTCTCAGAGGAAGGGGAACTTGTCTGGTCTCTTCAGGCAGTGTTCTGGTCTGGTTATCTGGTCACTGAATCGGATCGACCATGCATCTCAGAGCAAAAGGGAGCGTTAGGGACATGTTAGCCCTGAAGAGTTGGGCCAGCCTGTTTCTTTACCTCAGGAGTTGAAGGTGTTTTTAATCTATATGTAGTTAATGTATTGCCACCAGGCAAAAAATAATTAAAACTAAAATTCCTACTAGGGATCTTTGAAAACACAAATTAAACTTTGAATTTGTGCTGCAAGGGCAGTGTATAAGTTGCGCAAACACTGATGAGGAGTAAAACCTATCCATATTATTTTTAGTATTTTGAGGTAGCAGTAACATTTATTCACAGTTTTCGAGAAAGGAAATGGACAGTGAGAGAAGAGCGCAAAGACATTCATCCTGAGGTCGGGAATTGAACCTTCAACAGCTGTGTTGAGGACTAACAGCCTCCGTATATAGGGCGCCCACTCTATCACTATGTCACATGATTATTTTTGTTACAGAGTGCATGAAAGGTTACCAAAAATGGGCTGCACAATATGAGGAAAAACATAGAGATATCATTTATATCCACTTTGGTTTAGACACGTTTCTTTCCTTTACTATCTGAGTCACTATGTGGGGATGTGGGTATTAAGGGCATGTAGTCCATACAGCCAAGAAAATGTATTATTGATGCACTTCCACACTTGAAATATAACATCCAATCATCTACTACATCCACACAGTCCTTTGTGATTGCACATTTGTGTACACTGATATTACATGAATGACTGAAATTTGATATATTGTCCTGCTTCAAGAAAAACATTCTTGCAGTTTTTGAGTAAACAAGGAGCAATTTTTATGCCATTTGCATATGCAGAGTCACAATTATCAACAAAAACTGTTAAAACATTAAAAAATACTAGTGCCACAAAAGGATTAACTCAAGTTTCCTCTGGAATAACTTTTTATTTATTGAATTATTACACTGAACAGATATAGCTTCTTTATTCCTAATTTACAGCAGAGAGGAAAATTTCCACAGCATATAGTGCAGCAAAAACAGATTCAAGGACATATAAGAGGTTGAACAATAATACAGCTCAGTTAGAGTCATGTGTTGATGATTTAGTTTTTTTTTCTTTCAGATAATCACACAAAAAGTAAAAATTTCAATGTCTCCTGTTACACAGTTACAGACTGAAGTGAGAGTTTGTACCTTTGCTGTGTCCTGTGAGCAGTGGTCAAGGTAAAGCCATATTTTTGCTTTTCTAAAAAAACTATTAAACGACAAGTTGTGGTCTATAGTGACTCCTGATCGAGCCTGAAGTTATGAAGATGGGTTTCTCAGAGCACTGTTTTAATTATGACTTCATGTCTTATTCAGCCGTGGATTTGTACACTTAATAAAATGTTAGCACTGAATAGTGCGTTTGGTTCCGACCAAAAGCAATAATAGAAAGAAACACCAAGGAAAACCACCCACTCACATGCGCACACACCCACACACACTCACGCACGCAAACATATATGCATTTCTTTTCATATTACCCTGGACTCGATTGAGTCATTGCCTTCATCTTCCTTTCAAGTTGTCTTGTGTGGGTCTCTTCTGTGGTCCGTCCAACGAATTACAATATGCTTTGATATGGCTTTATGTACAATTTTTCATTGCCTCTCGCTCCAGCTATTTGAAGCCACTAAAAGCCTTGCATTTTTTCATCATTTTGTGGAATATCGGAGGGGCAGGTTTAAAGTGAAACACTGGTGCAACATCACAGGTGTCAGACTAAGCTGTGCCTGAAGAAATGCTCTTATGTTTTTTTTCTTTCAATTCTTTGCCTACAGTTGAGTTGGGGTGCGATTGAAAAATAAATATTTTCAGCAAATACTTTGAGAGTAAACAGAGAGACATTTGTGCAAGTGTGTGCTTAAGGGATCGCTGTTTGCAGGAGTCTGTATACACAAACCGATACACCTGGTGTTCCTGCAGCTACAGTCACTGCTCAGGAAAAAGCGGATTACGGTGTGCAGGGAAAATAAAAACATGTTTCCTAGAAGAAATGTTTTAATTTTTATGAGTCATCAGTCAGAAAAGTTATCTTTTTCTCTGTTACATCCTCTTTTATCCTCTGTGTCAAACTCTTATCTCCATAGTCTCCTCTTTGTCAGTGGATATCTTATATTATTTGCCTCTTAGCAATAATAATAGAAGAGATATATGAATGTGTGTAAATGTCACATAAAATATCCAGGCTTCATTGCACAGATAACTCAAATTCAAAATCCATTTCCTTCCTTCCTTATAAACTCTGTGGACCCGAGTGTCGTCTCCATACAGTCTGTCACCTCGGTTATAGTCGTCTCTTTCATTTTCTCCTTCTTGTCTATTTCCTCTTCCTCTCGGTCTTCTTGCTCTCTTCTGCTGTCGCATTTTTAAATAATTTATGATGTACTTAAAAAATGTGGTCATGTACTGAGGTTGTGTCATTCGTTGTAAATGTAGTTTCTCTCAAAAGCTGAAAGAAACTACACAGATTTTTTTTTTCTGTCCATTCTGCATTACAATAAGTACTACCACTAATAATCATATTAACATTAAAATTGAAACTGTGATGAATTTTCACACAATTATTATGATGGAAAATTTTCATTCTTCAACAAACTTATGAGCTAGTAAGAGTAAATTGAGTTACGTTTTATTTTGAAGTTACAATACATAGTTTTGAGTTGCACATGTTTACCTATATAGTCTACTTGAAGCCTCACCAGTGGTGATATGTTGATTAAATATAAATTGTTTGGCATTATTGAGCAAACTGATTAGAATGTGTTTATAAATACTGTTTTCCCTTTACCATGTGATGCATTTTTTCCCTTTTAAGAACTTTGTTAAAGGGACATTGTAACAAAATAATTGAAATGGGCTTCTACCTCACTGCTGCGATAAATAGAGGTGATGACTTTTTTGGGACAGGCAGAGAATTTACATTTGAATTAAATTATATTTGAGATTAGCCTTGGCCTGCATGATTACAATCTTAGATTGTGAAAAGATTAGAAGATGTTGATGAACTACCAGATCACAAGATTATCTATAACGACACAGTCCATGCATTACAGTTCTATGACCATGAATACATACTTCTCTTCCCTTTTCTCAATTTAAAAAAAAAAGTATGTATGTAGTTGGGACAAAATGGTGACTGGTTTTAATGATTACCCAGACAGTGGAAGTAGGGCAGGGATTTTCAACCAGCAGTTACCTGTATGTGATATTTGAACTTTACAACTGGAAAATAAGATTGTTTTGTCACTACAGGAGCAGCACTCTCCTCCAGATGCTACTTGCTTCCTAGTCACTAATAGTGAGTTAGTAAACATTTATCTGGAAAGTCTGGTTTATCTAACTTTATACCTCTATTTATAGTGTCAATACAGCAACCTTTCAGAATAAGAGCCTCATCCAGATGTAATGCTCTCTGAACTTCAAATAGCATGAAGCTAACTACTTTTGTTTCAGACAACATTCAAGTGTAGTTTGAAAAATACCTATTTTGTGTGGATCATATGCAGATATACTGTAGTTAAGCTCTGAAGCAATGTGACAGGACATCTAATTGCTTTTCAGTTTTAGTTATGTAGTCTAGAATCAAGAACACTAACATATTGCATTATAAGTAGATTGATCTGTGCTTTTTGTGTCTGACTCAAACGCTTAAAGCCTTTAGAAATAGAGCAGGTTGGAACTGTTTTTCCAGCAGTAACAGGTGAAAAGTAAACATCTGGTAGTAATTGTAAATTTTTAATGCTTCCTTTCTATACAAAGCATTCAACAGCACTTTAATAGTTTTGCAACTTTTTTTAGTAAACCCCTTGGTGTGATTGCTGTTTGTTCATCGTGGCGCTTGATTGCAGCACAAAGTCACTACAAATTGTCTAGTGCTAGAGGCACAGTACAGACTGCAGCATAGGTAAAAAAAGATATTTTCTTTCCCTTTAGCGCCTCTCTCTAGCCACACCATCTAACAATTTTGTGCAGCACGAGCTATTATTTTTGTTTAGCTCCAAAAATGGTGACTATGCAGAAAAATAATTCAAAACTGTTTCAGATCTACTTTATTTGGTTTATTTTTTAATGCTCAATAGTTTCTGATTAAAAAAAAATTTTTCTCATCCAGTCAAACTGTATCGCCTTCATTCTGTTAATGTTTTCTTTTATTCATGTTTTTTTTTTTTTTTAGATGAGTTTGCGGTATACTTTATTGGCTTCCATGAATTTGAATTTCTTGATGAAAAGCAGTTTTTTGTTTATAAAAATCTTATCTGACTTGCAGTTTTATTTTGAGAGGGATCCTCTCAACTGGCCATCTGATTTTGTCCTCTAATGCTCAGCGACCGTTTTACCTAAGCAGCAAAAACCGTTTTCGCTGCTGTACGTTTTGAACAAGCTCCCTAATTCTACACACACATGCAAGAAATCCCCCATTTCCCTCTGTTTGTTTTTATTTCTTGTCACTGCATCCATCGTTCCCGTTTAGCCTCATAGAAATGAGAATAATTCACCACCCACCACACTTGTGCTAACATGGCAACATTTCCCATCAAGTTTTAATTTTTACTTACTCTGGTGTAATGACATTTTCTGTTTTGTTTTTATTCATGGTCCACAGCTTTTGCCATTACAGTTCTTCTCTCCGTCAGCAAAAATTTCAATTGTTTTTGTGCCCATTCAGCGTTGTTTGTGCATGCATTGCTAATGGTGTTTATGTGCATTTTTTTGAGTACATTATTGTTAATCAATTGACATTTGCCATCATGGATACAAAATGAAATATCCTCTTATTCAGAATAGCTCCGCTGGGCTTTTGTGTATTATAATGGAGGAAAATCTTGCACAGGCTTACCCTGAAACACAATGATGACTCTGTTCTCTGGGGGGTATTTTCTTTTACCTGCTGACAAGAATAGACTTAGGAAGGGCACTTTTTTGATTCACACACACTACAAAGAGCTCATTCTGCTGCTGTGGTGTGAGGACATGCAATTTATGTTATCTGCTTAGTGTGCCCTGAAACTTTCTAAAAACGCACTCACTTTGTTGTGTCTTACAATTTAATATTAATTTAAATAACTCCAGGAGACTTACTGTGAATTACTTTCTGTCTGTGTTAAATAATGCTTTCTGGCTTCTTTTTGAGCGACCGCTACAGTCATATCAAAGGAATCACTGTCTTGCAAACAAAAACCAAGCAAGAGGACATTCTATGTAAGAATGCACCTGTCATAATTAAACCCACGACTGAACTGTTGAATTTCTATTGAAATGTCAAAGCTTTGTAAGTAGACTGCTCAACCCATATCTCGGTGCCACTGTTCCTCTGCAATTACAGTCAGTTTTCTCCACGAATAGACAATAACTTTATTGTACTATGTTGAAGAGACATCAGCGCTCCACTGGCACATCAGAGTCAAGTGTGCAAAATTATTTTTGATCGTTGAGAACAAGGAAGTAAATGAAACAATCCGCCTTCATGCTATAGCAAGATAAGTGCAGTGCTTTGCTTTTGCATCATTTGGAGTATTTCACATTTCATCATGTCTTAACTACAAACCATAACACAACGGAGCACACAGTATTTACAAATAAAAACCTTCATGTGGAGCTATATATACATGTACACTAACAATAACAAACAAATCTGAGCTGAGAAAAGCTATGGCAGGAAACAAGGCGATTATTAAACAAAAGCCAGACGTTTCATTGAAAGTTTGCCAGGAGCCATGTAGAGGACACTGGAAATGTGTGGAAGAATGTGCTCTGTTTAGATGAACTCAAAACATCATTTATTAGAGTGGCCTAGTCAAAGTCCAATGTTCAACAACCAATATAGCTGGGCTTCTACCATGAAAATAATTCAGTCTCCTATATGTAAAACGCTGGTAGACAGTCCCAAATTGAACAAAATGTGGTTCCACATAGTCATCATTTTAAGATTTTTATTTGCAGGATATGTTTAAAACATAAATCTTCATCCTTCCATTTCATATTTATCGCTTCAGATCCAGATCATACATTCAAGTTTGTGGTTGTAGCATGACGAAAAGTTCAGTTGGTATCAATATTTTCGTGAGGCATCGTAAAATCCTCAGACAAAACATTTTCCACCAGATTATTGTAGGAATAAATTCAGCTTTACATCAGAGAAAATCTACAGCTTTCATTTTAGCATCTAGCAAATAAAAGAACATCATTTCACGTTTATTAAGTATAAGACTGAATTTGTGCACTGTGCAATGATTTAAAAAACAAACGATCCATTTCAAAGTTAAATGAAACTTTTCATTAAGCTTTAAATCAGAATAGCTTTCCTTTTCTTTGCTGTTCCCAGTGACTTGTTTCATTACAGGACGCAGGATATTTGATTAGAGAAGACCATGTTGAGCCTCAGGGCAGAGAGGAGGAAAGGTTTGTAAAAAACAAAAAATAAAATAATTAAAAAAAACAGCAACTGGAAAGAAAGTATGTTGAAGTGAGCAAGAGGGATAGCTGGCTTCACTCCTGATATATTGATTTCAGATGAGCTAAACGGCTTAATTAAGCCTCTCTTTGACATTCCCCTGTCCTTTCCTTTGTGACTACATTCCCATAATGTTGTAACCTAAACTAATTGTCCAGAAAGTGGTTGTGACTTGTCTTCAAAGTAAGAAAATCAAAAAGCTTTCATGTATTGGAAGTAATTCCTTGTGTTGGGCTTTGTCCTTTGACCCTTGGCTTTTGCATTGCTGTCCTCCTACCGTCTCTCATGAACAATTAAGCTCAGTCTTTTCTTAGCTGCCCACAGGCTCTGATTGAGGTCTGTTGTCTTTGTAAGTAACTGTGATACATGGTTGCAGCTCTTTGGAGATTCTGACAAACGCTTTGGAAAGGAACAGAAGATGTCCTGCTCTCGTCATCATTTTTTTTTGTTTCTCCATCTTTTAACCACCTTCGTCCCCCATTTTTTAATTTTCCTCTATTCTACTGTTCAAACTGATTTCAGCATGGACTAAAATCTCAGTGTATTACAGATATACACCATGTGCATATCACGGTGATGTATGCCTCAATGTTTTGAGAAAGTAGCCTTCGGCATCAAAGTGAAGCTGGATAGTTGGAGACAGTGAGTCATAATACAAACTAACCACAATTTTACCATTTATTAAAGTCTCCACTGATTCAGACTAAATTAGTTTGAGTTTGAGGGGAAAAAATGATGGTATTCTTTCTGTTATAGCAGAACGTGTAATGGATCCCTTTTGTCAGATATTGATTTTGGGCAAAAACTGATGATAAACAATGTTTCCTTCCCCGCTCTGATCCCTGTGGTAGATTAAAACAAACTGCTAAGAGTAATGTGGCCTGACTTGATCTTAAATTCTGAAAATGTCTCCCTGTGGCAAACTTACTGCTGGCACTATGCAAGAATAATGTTCTGAACTTACTTCATACTTTCCAGAAACAATCTCACCATCCTTTTTTGCATTGAGAGATGATGTGGAGATCAAATGCCATAAAGCAAAGATCAGAACTCTGATATGAATGACTTAATGTAAGGATTAATCTAATAACTGCAGAATAAAGGAGAAAGTAGCTTAACTACGTCATGACTGTCAACTGGAGATAATTTGACATTTCAAATCATTATTGGAATTTTGTTTAATAGCCCAACACAGTTCAGTGCAGTGAGGGTAAAATGTCACACTATGATCAAAATATTCATACATATAAAACTTTTTGAAAGGATGGCATTCATTTGTTTGCTGTATTATGTCCTATTACCCTTAATTGCAGCATCCCAGATACATGGTGAGCAAAACAAGAGCACCGAGTGTTAATTTAAACGTAATTACTTATATTTATATCTTCATAAACATGTTATATACATGCTAAAAATATACATGATACAAAATGCTCATCTGGTTATACATGCTGTTTACTTGGTTACCTGGGTATTGTCATTATTATTAATACTAATTTACACTGAAATGATTTAGATCAGAACTTATTCATGTGCTGGGATGGTCTAGTCAAAGTTCAAGCCTAAATGTAACTGAGAGTCTATAGCAATATTTGAAAATTGATGTTTGTAGATGCTGCATGTCCAGTATAATGGAGCTGGAGTGATTTTGCAAAAATTGACACCTCTGAATGTGCAAAGCTGGTAGAAACATATTTCTAAAGTCATTTAAATAAAGCTACAATAAAAGATGGTTCTACAATCTGTTAACTCAAGGTGGCTGAATACAAATGCAGGCCACACTTTTGAGATTTTATTTGCTGAAAATGTCATCCATATATCACCACTTTTCTTTATGACTTTGCAATATATAAAGCATTTACAGTGCCACTCACAAGAATTTCTTTTTATCTAAATTTTAAGTGGAAGTTCAACAGCTATGCACATAAATTACCGAGTAAACTTGCTGAAGTTGTCAAGTATCATAGCTAATACGGTGTCTGTCCGGGACACTCCGCCTCCAATGTCCTTCAGTTTATTGAATCTTCTTCTTCTTTTTTTTTTTCCTTCCTCTGGTGCCTGCTCCCCCTTGAAGATGAAAGAAGAAATGGAGGGCAGAGATGAATCAGACAACACAAAAGAAATGAAAAAGAATCAGACTAGCCCGAAGAGGCGGTGTTGAAGGGAGACAAGATGAGGGAGAAAATACAAGATACAAAATAGGAGACTGGAAGAATTTTTTTAGTGGAAAAGAGAGGCAGAGATCCAATAATAATAATAATAATAATAAAGAAATGCCACCACTGTGGCTGAAAAGGAGAAAGATGAGGAGAACGGCGGCAGATCACAGTGATGTTTGCCATCGTCACTTTGTGTTTGGCATCGTGAGCGTTCGGTACTCGGTAGCAAACCCTGGAGCGATTCATCATGATTATGCAGTTGTAGGCAGGTAATGTCACAGCAGTTGGGGCTGGGCACACCTAAGATAGACTTGTTTTGAGCAAGACCTATTTTTCTCCTACCAGAGACATATTTTTTTACCGCATGTTTGACTCTTGAAAATGTCTGGTCACAGCAACAGCAACGTATGATGGCAAATTCTCTCTACTCTGCTCTCACGCCTCTGGATTCTGCTCTCTGCTTATGCTTACCTTGTCACCTGAAGCTTCAGGGTCTGATTAATGATATTTTAAATGTCAAATGTCAGGTTCTGTCTCCATTCGTTAGTCTCTCATCTTTCACTCTCTCCTCTCTTTCTATATTTTATATTTTTGCCTTCTTGTATCTCTGATTTCCTTTGTGGTGTTTGATGTCATTGCTAACCTTGATCATTTACATCTTTCATGTTTTTTGTTGCTTATCCCAGTTGGCCACCTTTCGGTTCCTCTGAAAGCAGCAAAGCACTGTTTTGCGACGTGTGTGCCGATGAAGCAAGATTGCCATTAGTCCAAACACCAGCCGTTTTAGATAAAACCTGATGTTGCTGTATGATTATACTAGATTGTGAATTAAAACAAAAAGTTTGCAACTTGCGTGAATGCATGTGCTGAAACGGGGAGCTGAAATGAGTCATTTTTAGAGCAGTCCAACAAAAACACACACCTACATGTACATAATCATCATAGTTAAACACTTTCTATTGACTAAGGCTCAGATGCACTGTGATGGTAGACAACTCTAAATGATTGATGATAGTTGCTGTGGCATGTCTGCCAAGGCTGCATCTAAAACCAGTGTCATTTGCTCTCACTGCTGTCACTTCATTAATATTGTATATGCTATTTTCTTGCTTGCCTTAAAAACAATGCTCATCTTTTACCACCAGTAATCCATCTTCAGTCCACTCATGTTTTGACATTAGTCTAATTGTCAAGGGAATCATTTGCTTACATGGCAAAGTGATGCTATTTTGTTGATTCTTGTTGTGCTGTCAGTGTCTCACCTGCAGCTGGTCAGAGCTGTTTTAGTTTAAAGAATCGGGAATTGTTGTTTTAATTTGGGATGCCATCAGAGTTACCACTACACAGAACAGAGAGTTCAGAAAGCAAATCTCTGGCCAGTAAAACAGCTCAAACTCCGAACTTTCCTAAAAGTGGGCCAGCCAGGAACTGCCTGGGGTGAGGGTTGCTTTTACACATCATCACTTTTGCATGAGAGAGATTTATATGTTTATCATTTAATAGAAGATGTACTCCGTTTTACAGTCTGCTGCAAAACATAGATGCACAACAACGGCCCAAGGGTTTGGTCATCATTGAATTCTGGTCTGGTTAATTCAGGAATTTTCTCGTTCAAGTCAAAAATCTTGATCTGTCGACTGTGTGATTATCAGGATGAAGATGGCCTGGCTGTCAATCAAAAAACATGACTCGGTTGTAAGCACTGTTCTCATCTGCTCATATCATTTCATATCAGGTCAGTGTCTGCTACTAATACTGCCATATTTTCTGAGGAAAGAATAGTTTGTTTTTTTTGTTTTTTTTTTGGACATCATCAGGGTGGAGCTTGGGTTAAATATATTTAGTTTTTGCAGACATGTGCTTGACAACTGTTTTTGTGATATCCATATATTTTCCCCTGCTCATAAATGCACAAAAACCATCTAAATAGTAACTGATAATAAAATTATTTTTGAAATGCTGGGAAAAATATTGAATTGCCATAACTCAACATAATGAACATGTTGTCTTGCTGCAGTGTAGTTTTCAATTTGAGCTGTTGTCTTCAAATTAAAAACTCATGCCCTATAGCACTAGCTGGTAGTGAAAACAAATATAGTTAATTTCTTAAGTTAAAGAACAACCATGCTTTTCTTTAGTGTAGGCCCCTAAAACATTTGTATTATAACTAGACCATAATGCACTTGTGTGCTTCACTGAAAGCATCAAGTTGTTCTCCATATTTATGATCCCCCCTATATAATTTCATTAAAAACTGTATAGCTAGATGTGCATCATTGCATGCCAGTCTTTATATGCACTCTTAATTTGATTCAAACTTTTAAAAAAGGCTTTATCTTGAGAGCATTAAATCTCAAGACCACATTAACGTAACTTGTTAAGAATATCACAACTCTGTTCTTGTAGACGCACTGATGTGGGCTTTTTGGCTAATTTGTGATCTCCAGTTTTAGTTAATTTTTATGAGAGTTCGATTTGCCCTTAGGGGCTATATTTTCTAGCATTAAAAATACTTTTTTTCTAAGCCTCTCCACCATGAGGTAGATTAAATATTTATTTTGGTAGCAGATGTGACATCCTACTGTGACTGAAAGAGCTTTATTAATTTAAATCAAAGATATAATTATTCATCTAGGAGTGATTCACACAAAACAGTTAAAAGCTATCAGTACAATAAGCCTGGTTCACATTACTGACTATAAACGCCACACTCTGTGTGTTCCTTTAAGAAACCAGACCTTCATATTCATTCAAAGTTTTGAAAAGGGTTGTTAAGACTTCCAAATATGACATTGAAAGGTTGAAAGCTCAAGAGAATAAAACGGCAACATCTTACATAGTCAATGTTATCTCCTTATGACTTTGTTGACAGCCAGCATCACAGAGAAGCATTACTGTGCCAATGGGCTGATATGTTGCGAACAGGTAATGATTATCAGTAGATCCCCAGAAACTAATGAAGCAGATTTTTTTTTCTTTTCTTGGAGTGAACTTAGTGCCTGGAAACTTGGTCAAGAAGTGTCCAAGCACCTGGACACTTGAGCAATCTTAATGAAACATTTATCTGTGTGAATATTTATTTTGATGTTATATTTTTGAGAATATGATGGCAGTTTTCTGCTCAGATTTTTGCTTCAGAGGCAAGTCAGTTTTTTCTAATAGATACATAAAGTTGGTCACAAGAGTAGTCTGAAAATAACTATAATGCTGCATGTAATATATATGTAGTAGACGAGAGTGATTGCTATGAATCAAGGTCTTACGACTAATCTCATAACACAATTATTGTAAAGTTGAAATTTGAAAGTTGCTTTAGCGTCTTATATTAGAAGTTACCATGGTTACTTTGGATAGCATCACTAAAAAGGTATATTTCTAGAAAATGTAGATTCTTACCCTAACTCTCCTCACATTTGCAAACGCAGCATGTTCCAAAATAGCATAAAGCTTTCACGTCTGATAAAGAGCTAAATGAAGACTGTTAACCCATCCAGATCACCCCACTTACTGATCAACCAATCTAATAAGCTGAAATCGGTCATTTATAAGTCTATGTATCCTAATCAACGTGAAAAAGTGCTACGTACAATATTACTACAAGTGCGATAACCAGAATGGCAGGCGATTTAAACAATAATAGGACTGATTGTTGACTTGGCTTTAAATGAAAACTGCACAATCATTTAATACATTTTCCTTAGTTTATTTTTTTTTGTTGTAAATACTGCAATACTGTGTTATTTTTATTAAAATGATCAGGTTTTAGGCATGGAATAGAAGCTCCTTAGTCTAACTGCACGACTGAATTATTTAACTTATTTTAAACACAGCACACTTCTTATATTATAATATTATAATAATTAGTATGTTTTTCAAGCTAAGACCATGACATACTCCAACTGTGTAATTTTACACAGTTGGAGTAAACCTCATGATTTTACCACAAATCGTGAGGTAATCGATTTGTGGTAAAAACTTGTTGTTGCTACCCCTCCTGCCCCCCCCCAAAAAATTAAATAAACAGCTGAAATGCATCTTTCCTTTCTTCAATAATGAGGACATTTCAAAGCATTATTGGAGTGTTTGGACATTGGTGTTGTCCTTTTAAGAACTTGTGAATACGTCCATCATTATAATTTAAACGAACAGTTGCAGTCTGCTGTCCCTGAGATCCACTAATCAACAAGACATAAATGGAACCTGCCGCCTGCAACGTCACATAAATTCCTCATAAAGCTGCAAACAGCATCTCCAGGGCCACAAATCACATGGTCTAAAATAGAGAGGTCAGCAACCATGTATTATTGCAAATGTTTGAAAGCAGTGTAACATTAAATGGCTATTGGGAAAAAGGGAGAATATCACATCTTATAAAGAACCTTATGAATTTTGTTTGATAATTTTTTGTGTTCACTCGCTTTAACAAAATTAGACAACGCAGGTTTCCTGACTGCTAAGCCTGAGTGGCAGACTAAATGAGACACGAGCAGGTCAGCAGATGGTGGAGAGAAACACAGGACAACCTTAGAGTGAAGAGAAGGGCATCTGATGTTTGACTTTGAAAGTGAGAAAAGAGCAGATTAAAAAAAGTTATTTGAAGCCACACACACAGTTCACCATGCTTTAGGCAAAGAAAATTCACTGTTTTAAGTTGTGAATAGTTTAAAAAAATCTGCTGATCAAAACATTTCTGTTTTTTTTTAAGTCTGAACTATAGATTTTGACTCATTTTGTAAGAGAAAATTGGGATGTATTGGCTCATTATTAGTTGTAGATGTTTGAATTAAACTGGAAAATAACACTATTATGTATTTATTCATCAAAGCATTTGTCACTAAACTTTATCTGGTTTGTATTACGCTAGATAATGTGCATCAAAATACATCTGAAGAATTTTCACTTTTCATGCTTTTTCTAAGTTTGGCCTGTCGATTTTTATTTTTTAATTTTGTATTTTTTTTGGTTCAGTGATCGATTCTTCCCACAACAATTAATGGTGTGTAAATTAATGGCTGAAGAAGATTGTTCTCATATGAGTTATTTTAGTTCCAATGAGCAGAGTATTGTACTGATTTGTGTTTTTCTGTGGGATCATAAAATGTAGGGTGTGGGTGTCTCAACCTTTCATTACAGAAGGTTTGTTGTTCCCTGTTGTTGTGAAACCGGAAAAGTCTTTTAATGAAGGACTGACTAAATCTGTGCATTTTGTCATGTTTCTGGCTGTTTTTAATACCGGCAGTTGTATACATTTCTCAAAAGAAGTAATCATATCTAATAGGCAAAAGATTAGAAAGATACAGTGGGCTTTTATCTGTGGAAGGAGGGAAAAAAACGGCTTTTACCAATGATAATCTAAAAAACATTAGCTAATATGTGCTGTTCAGCAGTGTAGGCAAAACAAAATGCAATGGGATAAAAACAACTATTTTCATAATATGTGTGGGAGCATTATACCAAGCTTTTCTTTTACATTTTTTATCCATGTGAACTTTCTCTGCACTGACTCATGATAAGAGGAAAATGAATTATTGGACAACTGAGTGATTTCTGATTTGATTTTACCTCCTGGAAAAAAAAAAAGAGTTAGGCTGGCCAAAAATAGCCTCAGAGAAACAATTTCTTGCTCCCTTTTTTGTTGTACTTCCTTCCTTCCTTCCTTTCATTCGGTGTCTGTTCCTGTTCCACAAAGCCCTTTTTTAGATTTGCTAATAGATGCCTCTGTTATAATATATTTATACGCACCTGCACACGCCTGCACACGTAGTGAAACATCTGCACAGAGAAAGACCACTGTGTGAGGGGAAGGTCATTACTCCAAAACAGATTACTTTTTAAACTTCTAACTTCCTCACATTGGCATTGTCATTATTCTTTCCACTCTTACACCATTGTCTTTGAATTACATTATCTTTTTGTCATGCTCAAAATAGATCTTTTATAGCTGCTGCATGTTTTTGCATATCCATTAGCACCTCATTTCTCAGTCTTTTTTAATTTTTATTTCACCATGGCGAAATACAGTTTGGAAAGTTCCATAAATGTGTATCAATGTGGAATTCTCTCCTTTACACATTTTGACTTTTTAATGATCAATTAGCATCTTTTCTAGCATTTCATGCATTTTTCTTTTTCATTTTTTTTTTTTCATCTTACCCACAGGTTGTAAGAGATGCAATGCTGAGAAGTTTGGTTGGTTTCTTTCATATCTATGCAATTTTTTAAGCAATATTTCAATTGAATCATTTAAAAAATATATTTATATTTGTTTTAAATCTTGCTAAGACTTCAGGAATTGTTCCTTTTCTCATGGCGAGGTTGTTGTGGAGAAGATGCTGCTAATTCTAAATAGGGTACTTCAGGCTTCAGTTGTCTGCTCTTGAGCACTCAGTTTCCAGTTGTGTGTACCCAAAGCCCATCAATGTTTGAGAACGTCGGCTAGTGTTAAGTATCGTCAAATACTTAAGACAGGATGTCCCTTGATGGCTCAAGTGTCTGTTAATCTGCCAACATTGCCTCACTAGAACTCCTACGTTTATCCCCAGCCTCACTTTCTCCTTTTCAGCCATACATTTTTTTCCAATTAATATGTACATTTGCAGCATCACTGTGAATTGTAGAAATGCAACATGCACATGCCTCCTCATTGAGAACAAAGTTTCATTAACCTGAATTCATCTCTCTTGCTACATCTTTTTACTGTATTTTTTTTTTCTTTTTAGAATTATTGTAAGTTTTTGGTTCCAAAAATGAAGTATTTCAAATCTATATCTGTTAGGTGTGTGAATAATTTAGAGCTTTGTTATTTGCCATGTTAATCACAGTCTCATTTTTATGCCACTATTATATAACCTGGCAATTGATAGAAATGTTAACACTTTTAAAATACACAGTGAATTCTAATATTAAGCAGTTTATTATTTGTATGCCTTAGACACTGCTGTTCATGTTGGTTATTGCAAAAATACTTAAACACTAATGAGCAATATGACTGGAACAAAGTAATGGATGGAGATCAGTTTTAACTAAACAACCAGATCTGAACCTGCTCCAAAACTAATATCATGTTCTTGATTTTCACTAAAAACAGTAAACAGGGCTTCTCATGTTTTCCAAAATCTACAAATAGAGCTAAAGTGAAATAAGTCTAAATCTTGAAAATAATGTTTTTGTTTTACCATTTATGTTTTCTTTTTGCCATGAACGCCACTGTATAAATCATTGCTAATTAAAATTTCTCGTTTGGACCCGACAGCTTAACTCTGCAACTTGATGAGGTGTGTTGAGCAAGTTTTGCCTGTAGCTGTTGCTCATTAGAGTGTAAAGTTGGTGACATTGGTGAAATTGTATTTCTTTCTCCAGAAAAACCAGGCTACCGTTTTAGTTTGGAGCCCACTCTGCACAGAGCTTCAGTAATTTTGCCAAATGCTACTTAACAGGAGAGCTGAAACAAACTCTTACGTGCACACAATTGTGCAAGTGTGTGTCAAATTGGAGGACCCTCATTAGTTTTTCTTAACATATTCAAACCAGGCCAAAAAGTAAGGGGGGGGGAATAAAACCTCCAGGGGAGGAAGGGATGACTGCAAAACCTAATTTTCCAGAGACTTCTATTCCTTAGTTTAACTTGCAAAGCAGCACACAAACATACCCAGCAGTGCTTTGTCAGCTGTACTGCTGGTAATGTCAGCCAGACGTGGCCAGCCCCTCTGTCTGAGTGTGTGTTTGTTTGTGTGTAATGTGAACGTGTGTGTGTGTGTGTGTGTGTGTGTGTGTGTGTGTGTGTGTGTGTGCGTGCATTGTCCCAGCAGAAACAGATTGTGCTCCGACTCAGGAATAGATCACTGGTAGGTGCAGGAACTTTATCATCAGCAGGATGTTTACTCCGAGTCGACCAGACACTCAATCAGTGTACAGAACCCCCCCCAATACATTACACTGGACTATAACAACAAAGGGGACATTGCAATAAAAATGAATGCAGTGCAGCAAGTATGGCATACCAATATTTTAATCCCCTGTGTGGCATACAGTATTGCTGCGTTTACCAGATGGTATTTCTTGCTCTTATGACATTTTCTCTTTGATAAACTGTTTTGTCAACCAGAAATGAGGCATAGTGCAATTAAACAGTGAGAGACAAACTCTTAAAAACGTGACAATTCAAGTTTAATTCACTTACTGGTATCAAATAAAGTTTGAAAATTTTTAGAGTAAATGATCAGAGGTGCACTTCCTTGTCAACAATTACAATTAGCATTTTATAAGAAGTGTTATGCAAAAATTATAATTTCAGTTGCTAGATTAAAGTTTTAAATAAGCAAGCTAATTGAAAAAAACCCCCAGCATTTTGTTTTTGGTGAATATTTATGTCACCTGATCTTACAGGAGGTCGTAGGTATTGATGGTAGAATTGGAAACAAAAAGGACAAAAGAAGCCAGATTTAGATTGATTACTTGACTTTTGGTAAACGTTAGGCTCTGGTCAGATATCAAAGTGGATTCTGAAGCATTTTCATCTTTCCTGGCAGAGTTTTTCCCTGAGGAATACCACTCAAATAGAGACAGGAGAGTCAAAGCCCTTTTTGACTCAGATTCTGATGAGCCACAATCCATGACGGAAACTAATTCTGAGGCTGAAAGAAGCAGTGACAACAAAAATGTCAGTCTTTAGAAGATAAGCCGGTATAAATCTATCAGTGCTCAGTTTTGATTTTTGTTTGATTTCTGTGCGTGTTATGCACTTCTGAGTGCTGTATTCTGCTTGTGTTGCCTCAATTATGTGAGAGCATTAGTCATACAAAGCAATGTTCTGTAGACTAATGCGTACTAAGATTGAGTTACATTTACAGAATGCAGAAGCTTTGTTTTCTGGGTGAATCTTAGCAGGTTACATAAATGTTTTGAGTGGCATAGTAAAAAAAATCTAAACTGACTGAGACATTAATTGAACTGCATATATGATATGTCAGTTTGAATTGAAATTTTGTGAAACCTGTTTGTTCTGCGTCCTTTTAAAGAGATGATTTCGTGTTGTGTGGGGCATAAAGTTGCACCCTGATGCTCCTCCCCAACCTGTTGCTGTTCACTGCCTATCAGCAACCTAAACAGAAGGCTGCCACACTTTTCTCTCACAACAATGAACATTTCTGCTGATGTTTTGAAATATTAAAGCCGTCAAAAAACGTAGAGTCATTGTGTGGAGAAACACAAATCGCTCTTATTTTGGTAAAACTATTGTTAAGAGGGATGTCTGCAAAGCAGCTGGAATGGTTTTGAAAGAACTCACTGCAGTTTGGGATATTCTAAATAAATTCTCATTACAGGTGTGACCACCACAGAAGTCGTGCATTAAAGACGTGCAGCATCTCTAAAATCTCCCATTGTGCTTTTAATGTGAAAATGTAGCTTCTCTGATTCAAAATGCAAGTGTCTGGCAAAGTCTTACTTCTGCATTTGGATAAAAGTTGAAAATTAAGAAAGACAAAGAAATCCCATGGCTGATATCACGGCATACATTGTTCTCCACTGACATTTATTAAGTGAGACGCTGAAATAAAAAGAGGCTTCTTCCAAACTTTTGACTGCTAATTCCTTTCTGCTCCTAGAAATGCCTGTTAAACTAAAGATAAACTTATTGATAAAATATTATTCTTAAAAATCTGAGCAAAAAGGAGAGAGATGAAGGAATATTCTTTTTGTTTTTTTCATCCCACTGCTCCATTTCATTTTATCCACATCCCTATCCTCTGCAGGTATACATGCTCACAGAGAATGTTAACAAGAAAACAGTGCAGACAATTGTTTGCAGGTACCAAAAAATATTGAGATTCAATACCCAGGATATAACCTTGAGCTGTAAGCGGGAAAAAAATTATAAAATGTCTTTCATTCCCAGTAGTTACTTTTCAGTATAGTCTATCCTTAATGGGTTGTGTCAGGTATTTTTAGGAGTGTTTTATGAACTACAACCTATAAAACTGTTTTTGATGTCTGAGTTCATTTAAAATTTTAGCATTATGGTGATTCTGCACCGTTCCTGCACACAGGCACAAGCACACACAAGCAGAAGTAAAAAGAAATTGCCACAGCTAGCCTGTAAGGCATGCAGAGACTAAATGTGATATGGCAACTTTTAAGATAATGTCTTGGAACATTAGCCTTTATGAGTAGCATCACTTGGTGAAAGGAGAGCTGCAGAGGGAGGCGCCGGGATGCAGCACTAACGTCTTACTATGTAAAATTGTTTTCTGCTGAATTTTTGCAGAGAATCTGAGAAAATCTTTTTCCTACATGCAGCGTTAAATTACAGATGAAACACCCTGTGTTGTTAAAGTGCTAAAGTAGTTCTGCAACAAAGACAATCAACAAAATCAAGTAGTATTATTTACTTTGAATATTGCATCCACATATATTTCAACTTTTAGCACGGAAAGCTCAAAGGCACTTCTCTAATACTTCAGTTTGCATTGTTGATCTATATTAAAAGAAAAAACATATATCGTTAGCTTAAAACCACGTTACATACTGTTGGAGACTTTGCTGATGCAGGAGATTCCAGAAGAGTCAGTGAGGTAACATCAACCAAAGTTTGTTAAAAAGTAGAAGATATATCTTTGAGATCCACTTAAAGCATCAAACATGCATACAGAGTTACCCAACGGCAATCCCAGTGAGATCTGAAGTTTCTTTGCCTGTGCCTCCTACTGTATAGCCCCTCCAATGACTGTCTTAACCTGCTCTGCAGCCCGACCACCTCCCTGCTGAGAGCAGGGTCAGCCTTTTGTTTTATTACCAGGAGTCATAAAAAGTTTTATTGAAATTACAGAGGAAAGTTGACCGCTTTGAAGCAAACAGCTTGATCTGTAACCTCAGTTCCTGTCCCGGGACAAAAAATAAATAAATAAATAAATTAATTAAATTATATAAAATTAACCACCATTTGGTTCATCTCCTCTTTACTCCACATTTTGGTTCCTGTATTCTAGCTTGGTTAGGGCTTGCAAGATGTCGTTATCACTTCCCTATGCAAATCAAGCTACCAAAAGGCCAGACTCACTTGTAGTTTCCCTGTAATTCATCAAAGTAAATTCATGACTATACATCAATGTAACTTTCAGCAAAAATCATTTTACAATATTTCCACAATACTGGTACCCACATTCAATGTCCTGGATATGGAGACAATTTCTGACTAACTTCATCTTTATGTTGGTTCTGTAGAGTAAAATTCACAGCAATATTCAATAAATTGAATCTGTGTTCCCATGAGGCCCATTTGTCAGATTGAAGCTGCCTTTAGAAATGAACAACCTCTAAGCAGGTGAGTTTCATTCAGCTCACATTTCTGTGTTGAAAATGTTTGTTTTTGCTGCGAGACATTATTCTAATCTTCAATGTTGTTTTTTTCTCTTTTTCATTGGCGATAGGTGGATAAACATAAGTAACAGAAATCACTTGAAAATGTAAATCTGTGTGTAATTAAGCTATGTTTTACTTAGTAAATGGAGCTACTGAAACCCCCCCTGATATTCTAATTTATTGAGTAAATTAGAATATGTTCACCTGCTTGTTTTGCTTGTGTATAGAAGATTGATTTTGCAAACCCTGATTACTGTTCTGATCGGATCGGATTAATTTCTTTACTTTAGAAAAGTAAAGAATCTGTACTTTAAAGAAATTGATCCAATAAATATTAGAGATCCACTTAGAAGAGAATTTGTGGCGGCTTTCAAATCAATGATTTTGTAAAGCTGTGACCTGCCAAAACCAAATTTAGTTTATTCTGATTTCTCAGTATTCTCTAAAGAAAATTCAACCAAATATATTTAACTTCTTTCTATATATATCTAAAACTCTACTGTTCTTATTATAATGTTTAATGGTAAAATAAAATGAGTTTTCCAAAACAGCCCAGTTACAAAGCTGTTTTGTAACACAATTCAGGTTGTTTGACAGATAAATAAACGAACCCAAAAATAATTAAGGAACATCTCATTTTACAAGACTGATTACAGATAACTACATTTCACAAAAAAGTACTAAAATCTGATTTTTTCCTGCAAAATTATTAAAAAATATATAAATAAGGAAAATATCACATTTAAAATTTTTTGTGATCTGGTCACTTTATAATTGACGTCATATTAAGAGTTGGCAAGTTACAATTATCATTAGAAAAAGTATAGAGAAATTGAACAAACTGAGTTGAAGAATTTCTTAATGATTTTAAAAAAAATTTCATATTGACTTGCTTTTAATTTGGCTCTGATTAAGACTTGTCTTGTGAAAGACTGACAGATTTAACTGAAAGGTTTTATTAATTTTATTTAATAAAGAACCGCTTGCCACCAGCCTTATTTTAACACGTTTATTATTGTGCCGGGTTTTCTGTGCTATTGTCTTTTTTAAATTTTTATTTCATTGATGAATTCTGCTAAATATGTTTTTACCATTTTCCAATTTTGTACAAAAACATATTTGTTGTATATTTTCATGACCATGATCCCATTAATATTCCAAGCTAAAAAAAAAAAGAAGAAAACATTTTCCAGCCTCTGAGCAATGGTAGCCAATAGGAGAATTAAGTCTAGTCCTTCTGCTGGTGAATGACCAGGCTGGATCATTTATATAAGCAGGATAGTAGGAGCATCATGAAAAAGCGGCCATATGGGCACACCACCTGCTATTTCGCTGTGCCAAACAAGTGACGGGCACAAATCTGTGACCCAAAAGACTTATTAGTCTGAAAATGGTCACCTGAGATGCATGGACTTACTGCCAACTGTCAGCACTGTTGAATTGGATTAATGGAGTCAAAAATAGAGTAACTGGCTGGATCTGATTCACCTGAATGTGAATAGATTGGTCGAAAGGCGTGCAATTAAGTAGATATCAGAAAAGAAATTATCCTAGCAACAAAAAGGAAAAACACTGCTTCATTTATATGCTCATCCCTGTAAGCATCTGATTGTGCTCAAGTGTGGCCCAATTTATTTGAAATGAAGAGTTTAAGATAGTTTGTTCTCTTCTAGTTTTCCTTTTCTCTCTCTGTGTGTGGCCATCAAAGACAGGGAGCAACACCTGCAGAGCTCAGTGAATACATAAACTGCGTCCATGGCAACATTTTACTTTATCCTCTTCATGGAACGTAATAAAGAATATGCAGAATTGTCTTTTTTTAAATGAAGACACTACATGTACAGAGTCCTGCAGAAGTAATCCTTAGAGGGATTAGTTGGCCTGAATATGTTGTAATTTTCCAATTAAC
Source organism: Alfaro cultratus (assembly GCA_903066825.1). Taxonomy (NCBI): domain Eukaryota; kingdom Metazoa; phylum Chordata; class Actinopteri; order Cyprinodontiformes; family Poeciliidae; genus Alfaro; species Alfaro cultratus. The sequence goes on along the minus strand of CAEFZX010000322.1, from coordinate 112,570 downwards.
TAGAAAAATTACTGTTTGTGATAATCCAAAACTCATAATTACTTCAAAAAATTTATATCTTTTGATATATTTTTCCACCATTTTTTCACCTTTGCAATGCATGCTGGGTTGATGACGCGGCTGGGTCTGTTCTGTACTGGAATCTACAGAGTAAACGCAGTAAGGCTAACATTACCGGAGTTGTTGTTTCATCATATTGTGTTTGGTGAAAATTTAGACAGTCACAACGTGAATCTGGATCATTTCCCACATGAAAAAAAAAAAGGAGTGCAGTGGGAAAGAGCCAAACACAACTTCTGGAGGACTCACATTTGTGCCCTCAACATTTCACACTTTGTCATGATATAAACACAGATCCTATTTAAATATATCATTGACAAAGCAATGCGGAAAGTTGAAAGAATTATATAGTTTTTACAAATAAAAATCTGAAAAGTGTAGCAAGTATTTGTTTTGAGCTATTTATTTTAATAACCATAAATAAGATACTGTGCAAATAACTATAAACTAATTTACAAATATTGTCCCTCTGTGTCTATATTACTCTATGCTCTGTGACGTTTCTAGCGTATTTTTAGGGAACAGAAGGAAAGTTAGATTGAAATCGATACAGTTCTGGAAGATAATATTGGACAGAAAATATACTTTATAATGGATTGAGGTTCAGCAGCAGGACAACAATCTTACACAAACAACCAGAGCAACAATGAAATGGCTTGGAACACGATCAAGCCCCAATTACAATGCCCCAATTGAGATTTTGTGGCAAGAAGGAGGACAGGAAATAAAATTATTTAATATTTTAGATGCGCACAGCTAGTAGAAACGTACTCCAAACCAGCTGAACCTGAACCAGCTTTGTGGTTCCACAAAGGATTGACTGAAGTGGACTGAATCCAAGTTTATGCTATGTTTTCCAGATTTCTATTTGAAAACAGTATCTTCTTTCTCCATTCACTTTATAATTTTGCACAACTCTGTTGGTCTGTTAAGTAAAATCCCAACAAAGTTGAAATTTATGGCTGTGACATGACAAAATGTGAGAGTTCAAGCAGCATGACCAGTTTTGCAAGACAAAAATGGTCATTCCTACATGTAAAAGTTATCACTTGTTATATTTAAAATCACAATTAAAAATCTGATCAATGTGTTGGGGAGGGTGTTGGGGGGGACATTACATGGAAATATAAAGATGTGTAGCTTACAGATGTAAACAAATTCAAATTGACCCTGGACACACAATCCTACCACTAGGATAATGCTATAAGATGCAGATGAAATCAAAAACAATGTCTTGTTTTTCTTTTCTGTTCATGTAAATCTCATCAGTGTTTGGCATGACCCACACGGCAGTACAAGGAATGGAGATGCACACTGATTTGCATATCAACATTTTTTTTTCCTCCTTTCCTGCCGTGGACAACGTTAAAGAAAAGCTTGCGATGGTGATAAACGTGTATCATGTCACGGCAGCTGTCTGAGTGAGCTGCAAAAACAAGACAAAAAGCTTTGTTAAGAAATCCAAAGAGACAGAGTGGGAAATTCGAGTGCCTCAATAAATTGGAAGGACTGACATTTAGTTTGGAGGAAGACGATAATTTGCATCATGCTGCTGAACAAATCATGCTGATGGAGACTACGAGCCTCACAGAGGGTTTAACACTGAATGTTTTAAGAGCAGGAAATTGTATTGCTTTTCTGCTTTCTTTAATTCATCAAGGCTACTCCAGTCGATGTTTTCTCGTAACTTGTGATGCAACGTTCATTGCAGAAATGTTTGAAAACACAAAATATGCTCAGCATGGCTTCCAGATGTTGTTATGTGAGGAGAATTCGAATTACTCTCTCTCCACTGAAAACTTTAGTAATCACAGAAATGTCCTGAGTGGAGCTTTCTCTTTTTTCTCAAAATGGGGAAATTAAAGCATTTCTCTTTCTCTATGTGCCAGGCCACAAAGTAAAAAAACCCAACAACAAACAAACAAATTCTTTATGAATGAGTTGTAAAGAAGTTTTTAACCACAACATTAATTTCAAGCCCATGAAGCAATAGAAAGAAGGCTGTTTTTTTTTCTTATCCTCTTAATTAGGCTGTTTCACATAGGAAATCACTGAATACGTTTATGTTGCACGCATATAAATCAAGCTGTCTTTTACACCTTGAGGTCTTTTAATTATACGCTCAATTATTAAGAAAAGAGATTAGCTGTCTAATTAATATAAATGTTGCTCACTATATTAGACTGTCAGTTTTCAAGCCATTTTGTGAAAAAAAATAAATAAATTGTCTTCTCGGTCACTGTAAACTGAGAATGTGTTGACTCGGCTTTAAGAAGGGAAGAAATACCATATCTGACTGAGGGGCGAAACCATAACTCCTCACACGAGAGAACATTTCCTCGAGCACAATGAGGCCCTCCCTCCGCCTCGGTCTGCATCTGAAAGGTCAGCGAATGAGAGCCATTTCTTCAAAGCAATGGGCTTTGCAGCTCTTTGGCTCTTGCTGTTTTTTCATGCAGTCTTATGATCCATTCTTTATGGTCTCTAATAAAATTTACCTGCTCTGTCTATTGCATTACTTCCCATCCCCGTCTGCTCTGTAAGACAGCTCTGATAGGGGGCTATCAGGCCACAGCGACGCCTGGGACAATTACTCAGCCATTAGGCCAAGCAGGAGGTTTGATTAGCTCCTTCTGCGCACATCTGCCATCCCATCTGCAACAAGAAACTACAACACAGGAAATCAGTTCATTTTTATTGGCCATGGCAAGCCTCTGGGTCGGTGCTTGGGATGGGCCACGTAGACGGTTGCCAAGAGCGGCAACTGCTAATGGAGGCTCTCATGTCACCTCTAACTAAATAGCATATAAAGAAAATATAGAAAAAAGAAAATAAAGGCAACAATGTGCAGCCTGACTGATGCCCTTTTCTGATGTGCTGCATTTAAAATAATAATTAAGAGAATATAAACAGCAACCCTTTTCCCTGAGACGCAATTGTTCCTCATTTCGATGGACGTCCAATTACTGTCAATCACATGAACCAAAAGAGAAAAAAACTCAACCTGTTTCCTCATGCGCCACAACCATCCAATTCAATGGAAATAGGTTAAGAAATGTTTAAATGAATCTGGAAAGTGCCTGAGAGTGATTGCCAAATTATTTAACATGGTCTGTAAGTTACAGTTGAGCTAAATGTAGTTAGCAGCCAGATTCTGTTGCTTTTCCAGTTGAAGTTAGCATATCCTTTGTACCTTGTGAAAGAAGCCGCTAGTTGGAGGCTAGCTTCAGTGTTGTTTTCCTCCTGATGTTAGAACACCGTTATAAGAGTAATATGCAACAACTAGCATACGCTTTGAATTGACTTGATGCTGAAAATGTGCTATATAAATAAAATTACCTTACCTTACTACTAAATGATTACTTCTTCCTGTGAATTGGGTTTGCTATGCCAGGTAAAAAAATAAATAAATAAAAATATCATGCTCATTATTATTTATAGTCTGAATCTTGTTGTTTCCCCTCACTCCCAAAGTGGAAAGTTTTATTTTTTTAAATTTCTTAATTGTTTGGACAAGATGAGTCACTGCTTACATTTTCTGTCAAGTAAGTTCCAGTAGCTGCTCCTTTTTTTTAATAGAAATTAGTTCAGAGAAACATGGGAACACTGTGTTCCTGTGGCGAGGACAAAACAATTGAGACTACTTCACATCGACTTATTTGCTTTTATCTTAAATATATATATTTTTAAAATCAAATTGCCATATTCTTAGTAATAACAGAAAAAATACATTTTACGCCACTATTTAAATTTTAAAATAGTTGCCTTGAGCTTCAGATTGAATAATTGGTTCCCTTATAATCTACTTGTAAATACCACAGCTGTGTAATTCAGCCTCTTTTTATTTAATAAACACATAAACTTAACATGAATTTATTTATTTTTTTTAAATCCAGTAGTTTTTCTGCATGTTTAACTTGTTCTGTTCAGTAAAATCTCATCTATTTCTGCTCTGGACAGCTTGACAGAGGACATTTCTGTCACATCTGTCCAACCATGATTGCTCTAAAAGTCAATGTTTACTGCGCTTATAAAATCCCTAAGCCTTTGAACTTTTGCAAACCTCTTCAGAAACTCAAAACAATGCAAAGAGTAACTTCCACATAGATTCTAATTTTCTTTTTTGAACAGTTTTACTAAATATTTGACCTTCTGCATTTTAGAAAACCAGCAGGATCTATTATTAAAAACTATGTCCACATGTCTGTGGATTATTGACGTTTCATCTAATCAGATTTCAGTCTGTGCTGCCAGGAGCAATCTAATCTGCCGAGGGCCTTCAGAATCGTAGAGCAGGTCTATGTTAGCTGAGCTACTTTTACCAACATGTTTCCTCTGACTGGAGGTAATGTCAAACATCTAGACTTGAATCTGATAGCGAATCTGTGGAAGGAGCTAAACATTAGCATGATGGCAAAAAAGCTTGAAGCTCATCACCATAAATCATCAAAACGCCAGTGGATACATGCAGAAAGCTGGTCAGTAATTCTATGAAAAGTTTCATTGCTCTAAAGCAATTTTCCTTCTATTGAAAAGGGTAGAAATAATTTCTGAACATGCCATTTTTAATACAATAAAAAATAATTGTATTCTCAACTCGGCCCCCTTATTCTTAGTTTTAATAATTTTTCAGACTCCCGTTTCATTTCCCATCTGAAACAAACAATTTGGTTGAACAAAAACTATTTTGAATGTAAATCTGCCAGGGCTACGAACAAAACAGCGGAGAATATACTGGGGGGAAAAAAAAAAAAGAGACTCGAACCAGAAATGAGCCACACTAATCATTTGTATATAAAATGAAAATACAGCAAAAATAACAACAGCAGCAGCAAAAAGATGCGCCTATTTTCTCTGATGTTGCTTTGCATATTCAGTCTCTTTTGATCCTGGGAGACCAAAGCACAGGCTGCAAATGGTCCTGTCACTCAACACTAGCCTCCCTCTCAGCAGCATTTTATTGTGGTTTTATTTGAACATTTCCTTTAAGCATGAAGTGGATGCTTTTGAGAGATGTGTGTGGGTAGATTATGTTTTGGATATGAAACCCAGATCACGATTGAGCTTTGATCAGTTTCCACATACTGATGTATACTCGCACACATTAGGATCCGTCCGCATTATGGAAGTGACCTTTCCCTTATAGTAGTCAGATAAGTATCTGCTGTCCTTGCTGAATTCACTTTGTTTGCCACCAGGTTTTTTCTGCCTCCCTCTTAATAACCCTCATGCGATCTTGGTGGGAGATATAGAAGAATCCTGCACAGGGTGGAAAAACTGAAATCTTGAGATATTTTAGAGAGATGACAATTTGAAAGGGAATTGTTTTGAAAAACACTTTGATGACAGTAGATAAATTTGTTGTATCGCTGCATTTTCATACAGACGATGAAATAATTGTTTTTGTTGTTCTGTAAGATCTTTCTACATTTTAAGCCCCTTTATCGTGGAAGTTGAGAGCAGCATTAAGGGGAAACAAAGAAAAAAAAGATTTGCAGTAAACACGGATGAGTGAGGACTGATACCCAGACCTGCTGAGAGAAGGACTTCATCCTCTGCACACAACAGGGGTTCACAGTCAAGCAGTTAAACTTCCTGATGCCCACCGGTTTAATGATACAGAGATCGCCACTGTGACTTGAATTTTAATTCCCATTTTTATGTTGCCACGCCTCACGTTTTTGCATGTGTTGCTGTGATGAATTAGACTTTCCTCAGCCTATTTTACAAGGGCAGACTGATGAAAGGGGAGATGGTGGCTGAACTCTGATGATGTTAGGTTAGGTTGGAGATCGTGGCAACTCTCCACGTAAGCTGGAAAAGCCTGGATCACCTGAGAACTGATTAAAACAGGACTGATGGAGGTTAAAGGGAGGACGACAGTGGGAGGAATCCACATGAAGGAGCTCAGGAAAATGCCTATTTTTGTACTGTCGCATGGTGAAGCTGGGAGGGGTTTCACACCAGATTGAGTTATTTTTAACTTGACTTTAATATATAGAAGTCATCTTTTTTGGTCTGGTGATAAAAAGAATCTAATTAGTGTCAAGAGACAGAACAGGAATTCTTTTTGTTGTTGAACTGAGCTGATCAAAACCCTGAAACTCATCAAGTTGATTTTCAGTTATCCTGAAGAACATTATTTTTATGACCATTTAGGAGTGTTATGACAAAACTGTAGTCTTTTAAAGGAAACATTTGAAAAAGGAAAATAGATGACTTAAAGTGACGAATGCCACTTCGGTATCCCGCGTCTCAGACCAAACTCTATAGCTGGAACAGTGAAGGATGGTATTATTGGGTCTGACGAGACTGTTTCAGTCCATCGGAACCACTGGAGTTGCAGTTCAGTGGCTTGGCCGTCCTTCTTCAGCCTCCTCTGGCTGGAGGGATTTTCACTTTAATGTCCCTGCTGGATCAGTCCATAATCATGGAAAACTGAGCTGAACTGAACCATCTTGCTGCCAGTTCGTAGGATCCCTGGGGGCTCCTTGCTTCAGATTCAGAACCGGATTATTAATCCCATGAGTACGCGCTGAGAAACAAGTTCCTAAAGGCTTACACACTCCTCTCAGATGAACGAAAAGTACAAAAATCACACCTCGCAAACCTTTATTAGAAATAAATATTTCAGAATACAATGATAAACCAATAAATTTAACAATCACAAGTGTCAGCTGGAGCTAATGGGCAAAATAAAAACTAACATTCAGTTTGGTCATATTATCTAGCCATTGAGAATGGGTGTGAAATTAACCAATCAGAGAGAGCTCTTCCCATATGGTCTGTCTTTCTAGAACTGTCAGCTGATTATTTCTTTGCACATCGGTTCCTCTGCTGAGCAAAAGCTTTAACAGTAGGCATAAGGTATCTACATGCATTGTCATGCCTTGGGTGAACAATATGAATAATTCTTGTTTTAAAAAATGTGTTTAACGAAAACTCTTTCTGTGAATAATTGTGAGAAAACTCTGCTTTTGCAAAACCTTCACCTTTACTGATTATGGAGGTATTATAATTTGAACTCAGACTTTCTGCTTTAGCCAGTCTATAAATTCACTGATGACAATTTTTAGCAAGTGTTCACATCAGGTATTTGAAAATGTTTAATTTTCCAGATGTCACAGACTAGAAATAAAGAAAAGCCTCTAATTATCTCCAATGGAAATAAAGTTATTTCAGTTCAATGCACCGAAGAGAAAGAAGTTAAGATATTAAGAACACCTAAAGACATTTACTTAATATGCTTTATCCAGAGGTGCTAAAAAGTAATATAAAGAGTAATGAATGGCAACAAAAATTTAGTAAGTTTTTTTGTGGTTTATATAGCCAAACTAATACTACTGCATTACAGTGTATGCTTAAAATTAAATAGTTTAAGTGAATAATGGGTCCTTGCTATAAATTTCCTCCACACTCTTTTTTGGAGTCTGTCAGGTGACGGCAGAGGGAGATGATGAAAATACGGGTAAACCTAGGAAATATGTAAAACAGGAACAAGCCAGAAGGAACATTTTAAGGCGTCGTCCTCATGGGAAATATGTAACTTGAGTTTACTAGCTTGGGAAATTACCTGCGGCTGATTAATGTCTATTTTATTCATGAAAGTTAGCTGCAAAAGTGTTTGGTTCTGCCCATTTGTAAATGGAAAGACGGTATATTTGTTGTAAGTTTGTGTAGATTGAAGTGATGAGTGAGTCCAGCTGTAAACTCTAACGAATACAGGAGGTAGGTTTGATTTGAGCGGGCACAGGGACGAAGAAAGGAAGGAAGCTTAGGCAATGGGGGAGAGAAAAATTCAATTTGATTATAATCAGATGAACACATTCTACTGTTAGTTTGGTAAATTAAATTTTAGATTTGTTTCCTTCCCCCCTCGCAGTATTCAGGAAGGTGACTATCTGGTAAGATCTATGGTTGTGTGATTGAAGAATCATACTGTGGGAATAGTGGGCTGATGGTAATCTATCAAACAGACAACAAAATGTTTTACTTCTTGTTCTGTTGCCAAGGCACTGGGGGGTTGAAATTTTATTTTGTCTGATATAAAAGCTTTGCTTCATAGAAAAAAAAACAGTTCCACAAATGACTGTCCTTTAAAAGCATTTCTTCTTCTTCTTGTTTTTTTAAAAGCTGTTTGATATAGTTTTTGCTGGTTTTCCTCATCACTAGTTTCACAGTGCTCCACAATTTTTTTCCTTTCTGTTTTCCACTCTCAATTCAGCAGATGAATTATCTTCAAAACTTGAAGCAGAAAATATGGACACCAAGTGAGGACATGTTCTCTCCTACGATGTATTGGAATACCGACTCAGTTATCTAATCTCTTATAAACAAAGCTTATTTTTGCTGCGATAATACATTAATTAGACTAAGACTTTGAGATAACAAAGCTGGGTTTCTCAGGATAAAAGGTCAATGTATATTAATATAAAAATAATCATTTTCTGATTAAAAATATACATAAGTATGCTGGTATTAGCTATCAGAACAGGGATAGACTGTGGTCATAAATATATATGTTCGGAAACAAAACTGAACAAGGCTGTGATGCTGAGCTAGTCCAGAAAATGTCAGAAAACTGTTTACACTGCCAGCACCAGACGTGAGTTTTATGCCCAGTTCTGACCATCTGAATGTCGTATTTTTCATTGAAACTTATTGAGCTAGGCGAGGTGACATTTTCCAATTTGTTTTGTCTAATTTTGATCAGCCTGTGCAAATTGAAACCTCAATTTACTGTTCTTAGTTGGCAGGAGAGGCAGCTGATATCTGCTGCTGGTGTTCAGATGTGCATTCAGAGATGATATTTTGCGTTCCTGAGTCGTAATGGCTATTTGAGCTACAGCCACCTTTCTGTCAGCTTAAGCCATTCTGCCCATTTTCTTCTGACCTCTGACATCAATGACGTACTTTCTCTATCACAACTGTCATTCCCTGAATTTTTGCTTTTTGACACTGTGATCTGTAAACTAGAGGAACGGTCGTTAGTAAAATAAAAAAAAATAAAAAAGTGGATTAACAACAGTTTCTGAAATATTCAGATCGGCTCACTTGACACCAACTCATGTTCAAAGTCACTTAAATCCCCTTTCTTCCTCTTTGATGCTCACTTTGATCTTCAGCAAGTCATTTTCACTTGATCCCCAGATACATTAAGTTGCTGCCATGTTGATTGGTTGATTTGTGAATCGTACTGATTTGTGCAATCAGTATGATTTGGTGCATACATTTGGTTTATAGTCAAATTCACAGCTTCAATGTGGACAATTGCAAATAACTGCTTGAGTGCAGTGTCTATTATAACATTTTGGATGTAATTCATTTAAAGGTTTCTTACCAATATCTGGCCCGTTCATGTCTTCAAACCACCATCTGATAAAATTCAGTGAGAGGTGAAGGACATTGTGATTACCTGAAAGAAAGAGAAGACTGAGCTAAATCAGTGTTATGTCATCATCACAAATATTCAACAGTAACATCCTGATTTCATATTTTGCTGTGCCTCACCAGTACTGTTTTTGCATGCAGAGCTGGATTACCATCAACAATATGGACATGTGTTTTATAAATACTAGACAAATTTAGCTTGTATTTTCTTAGAGCCGCTGCTGAGTTCAGGTTGGAAATATTAGTGAGTTCATCCTACACATACTGTATATGTGCCATACCAAGAGGGCCACACAGAAGATATTTTGTATTTCACAAATCAGATAAATACGGAAGAGGATTAGGGCCACCGGAAAAAAAATAAAAAATTGTAATAATGTCAGAATTCTTTTTTTTTTTCTTTTTCGGTGGGCCTAATCCTCTTCTGTAGATAAACGTATATAAAAAGACAGTTTTCTTTTTCCTCACTCGGACATTAAAGCAGGCAAAACTTCTCTTCAGGTTAGCTGAGATGATCTGAATCATTTTTGTTTGTTAAATGCTAAAATAATGGGAGAGTGATTTCTCTTACTGCTGCAATTTATATGTGAGTATAAATTGCACAGTGATGTCCAGGAGAAGAGACTGAAGAGAAGTTCATCGCTGGGTTCTGGGCACTAGATGTGAACGTGTTTTGGTGTGAAATGTGTGTATCGACTCCAAAAAAAAACATCTTCAGAAAAGACTGACTGCAGCTGGTGAAAGTGTTATCCACAGTAAAACAAATTCTGTACTGTAATTGGATGAAAGGCAAGGAAGAAGAAGCCATTACTCCAAAAGTAGAATAACAGAACTGAAAACAGTTTACAAATGCACTTACGGAAGAAAAAAAAAAAGAGATACATTTTTGATTTTTGGAGACAGTGCCGTTTTCTGGTGAAATTAAAATCTATCACATTTGTAGAAAAACATGATGGGCTTGCAACATCTGGACTGTGAAGTACAGGGTAACAGCATCATGTTATGGGTGTGTTTTACGGTAGAAGCGACTATGCGTTAATTAAAACTGATGGCATCACGAGGAACAAACATTATGTGGAAATATCAAAACAGTACATCAAGACATCAGCTAGAAAGTCAAAGCTTGGGCACAAATAAGACTTCCAAATGAACAATGACCCTAAACATACCGACAAAATTAAATACGAAGTGACTTCAGGACAAAGAAGTCAATATTTCTGTAGTGTTTCTAACGAAACACTGTTCTCAGTGCCATAGATAACTTGTGGCTGGAGATTAAAAGGTGAGTGCAAACGAGGCGGTCGACAAACTTGACTCAGCCACAGCGGTTCTGTCTGGAGGTATGTGCCAAAATGTTGGGACGTCTTGGGTTAAACATGTTGGATATCTTTCCCCAGTCATGCAGTTTAAAAGCACTCAATTTTAAGGTAAAGAAAAAAATATATAAATTTCTTTATGTGAAAAATCTAAATAATTTTGGTAATCTTAATTGAAAAAACGGGAAAAGTTTCGTCTGATTTAATCCCAGACCCAAAAGGTTTGTCTTTGTAATCTTGTGATATTTATTGCTTGTTTCTTAAATGGTTGATTTATTCAACAGACTCACTTATAGACATAAAAAATAAAGACATGACACACAACAACAAAAAAATGCTACACTGTAAAACTGGTAAAAGAAAAGAAAAAGGTTACTGTGTGATATTTTTTTATCATGTAAATTGCTTTGAACTCCCTTGGTGCTGAACAAATATCAAGTTTATCTTTAAACAAACTTGACTGACTGGAACTCGACTGACCGACTTAACTTGGCAACTGACCTGGGAAAATAAGCGTAATTTGGAGCATTTTTTACTCGTATTCTCCACACTCTCACTTTATTGGAACAAATGCAACAAATGACAGAGATAAATTACCTAAAAGTTGCAGTATTTTCGTAACTCCTTCACAGCTGGCCAGGACTCTGGTGCTTTTAAATTGTAAGAGAAAGAAGAGAGCTGACAGTAACTAAGGGGGGAGATGGAGGACGATGTGCAGCCGTGGTCTCTGGCCTGACTCAACTTGATGATGTGATTTGGTCAGCGTCTCAAACCTTCAGGCCAGTTAATGTCACCCATCTTGCCCATGCTTTCTTTTCTCTTTCTCTTTCTGACCTGTCCATAGCCTGCCTTGCTTGCATTGAGAAAAACCCCCAACATATTTTCACCCTCTGGCTGTCTCAAAAAGTAGCATGAACAAATCACCTGCTGTATACCTCAGTTGTGTGCACCTTGTCTAAATTCAAATCAAGAGCAAAAGCCAAGGAGATTGGGAAGGTGGTGGGGAGCAAGAGAGGTTGCAGGGGAAGACTGTCACGGTAGGGTCAGAGAAATTTTTATGTGGAGAAAATAAAATAGTTTGTTCTTCCTCCAGTCTGGGTTCTCTTCTTAGGCATAGATCCTCCTTTTTCTATCTCGGTTGCTGTATTTAACCCACCCAATGCAAGTACAATGGCTCATAAATTATTTCTATGTGACGTTTCTCCAGACCTTGATGCTTGCTACTAAAAGAAAAGAAATCTGAAAATTTGGATGTTGGCTTGTTAAGTGGGACATGAAGTGACTTTTGTAACTTAACCTTTGAGATAAAGTTGATGTTTATTCCTCGCATGCCATCTTGTCTGGCGTAAACTGAGACGGTGTCTGGTTAGCGAAGAAATATCCAGTTATCAGCAAGCAGCTTTGACTCATGAAACAAGTTTCAGCAGTTATTATGGGCTGGGTCAGTAGGTGAGGCTTTTATTAGCTTGACACTGTTGTCTTTGTTGGCTTTTAAATTTTAAATTAACAAGAAGAAATGGCTGAAGTGGAGGGAGTAAGTTTTGGCAAACATTAGATTTTTTTCAAATACTGTAAAGTCAAAGAAATTTTAAAGAAAGTTTTAAAACTTTTAAAAAAACAGAGCTTTCCCACTCTGGCCTATAACAAATTAAGGTAACAAATGAAAGATGATCCTAAATAATATGAAACAGTAAAGGTTAATTTACTTAATTAACTGATAGAGAAAATGCTGAGTGTCTTTATATACAGTGGATTTAATAATTTGGTTACAAATATCTGTGTTTGTTCAGATCCAATCAGTTTTAATTTTAAGACATTTCCTTTATTCCAGATGGAAACCAAATGTCATAACTTATATCATCCGAGTACACTCAGAGTTGTTGTTGATGGTGATGCTTTGGGCAGGATAGATCTTCACTAGGAATCAGTTTTGCAATGAATATGTGCTCAATATTGTCCAGCAGAGACTATATTTTACAGCAACACATCCTGAATGAGAGTAGGAAGTAGTGGCCAGGATCTCTGCCTATTATGATTGATGAAGACGATGGCTTATACTTCCTTTTTTGTTTAATTTCTGCTCTTTGATCCTGCTCTGCATTTATGAAGCCTCCTTTTCAACTCTTCTGGATTTTGGGGTCATAGTTCATATATTATTTGAGCTTTTTAGATGATAATAAGTTGCTCCTGGTTGGGGAAAAAAACCCACATTGTCAAAAGGAAATAATTGTCCACAGAAAAGGTATGCATGAACCAAAAAAAATCTAAACCAAAGTCTACAACAGAAACAAATCACAAGTGGCATAACAGAGCTAATCCAACATGCTGCTAATGTGAGTGGTGCAATTCTAGAAAACACATTAAATTTTAATTTAACCAAAAGCAAAACAAAAAAGACTTGCTCTCAAAACCTCTTTATTTCTGCTATGGTTCTGATCATTTCATGAAGTTACCTTGAAGAGTCTCAAGTGTTCACAGTGTGTGTAGTGCCCATCAACCCAACAGCTCAATGGTTGCTGCTCAACCTCTGTGTTGTTGGGTCAGATGTGCAAAATAAAACACTGAAAATGTTGAGTGGCATGAAGAGCAGCTAAATTACTCTGACATCACATTGTTCTTTTTTTCTTCGTTTGCATCTGCTGCCACTGAAGTAGTATTCATTCATGTAACTTTATATTGTATTGTGTTATTGGCAGCAGGGATTTTTTTTATTTTACCTTATGGAGAGACACAAATACTAAGCTGTGAATGTTTGGAGAAATTCTTTTCAGTGACAAGACTCTGCATGAAGCCGACTTGCTGAGCTGTGGCCATTACTAGTGTTTAAAATGTTCCGATTATGAGCACTAAGTGAATCCAAGTCAAAGATCAGGAATTTCATGGTAAATAACGAGTAGTGCTCAAATGAGAATCTTGATTGTAATTTCTTTTCTTATTTACCCAAGAATATTTTCCTATGAATGGCGATTATTCCATATATAGTGTAAAACACATTATTAGTGTTAAAAAGAGCCAGATTTTCTGTGTGTGGTGTTTAAGGGGGCGCTTACCATTGGACTTTCATCCCAATATGGTCGTATAACAAAATACTTCTATAATATTGATGAAAATCTCTTGGAATATTCAGGTCCTGGCTTTCTGCTACATATGGAGGCGTGCTAAACTGTCCAATACAAATGAGCGAAAGGTGAATTTTCTAAGTGCCTTTAGGTAGAGAGAGGTATACATGTGGGACAGCGCACTTTTCACTTCACTAACCGCTTGAGATCAACACAATGGGTATTCTCTCACAAATGCCTTTCTTGCTACATCCATTTGCCCAGTGATGTTTCTGTCTTTTGGAGCACAAAGAAAGCGAAGCTGATGCGAAAGATTGGAAAGAGTCATTGAACAGCGACGGCAGACCGAGAGCTGACTGATGACACAGTGTGAGCTGGGAGTCTGATGCTTCAAAAGTAAATTACAAAGACTTAAAAAAAAACAACAAAAAACAACAACTTCTGTTCCTCTCAGTGCTGTTCCTTCTTTGGGTGAAGCACTTTCTGGTGATAAATACAGCGTCGGAATGACCGACTCACCCGCCTATGGACTTTGTCTCGTCTGTCCTTCTTATTGGATTATTGACTGGTCCTCTCACTGTGCTGGGGCACATTTCTTTTGCTCTCACGTATTGGTGCAAGGCTGCTACTGACACTGAGGTCATGTCCCTGGATTTGTAATGTGCACTTCTAGTTTTCAGCAAATACTCATTTTTATTTTTTATTTTTTTTGCAAGTCGCAGTGGGGTGAGAGGTAGTAGCCAGCCTCATAATTCTCCTGGAGTTTTTGCAGAAATGAAATGGACGTTAATTAAGTTAGCTTCAGTTAGATTATATTTGTTTATATATTTATTTCGATGTCATTAAGTTTATATTTTTGTCCTCTATTGGGTGTCACTTTTGATATTCTGTCACTTATTTCTGACCGTGGCTTTCCTTACAGAATGATCCCAAAATATCAAATTTTATAAATACATACAAAAAGTAAAGTTTAGCATTAATTTTAAAAATCTCAATCTTTCAGCCCCCTCCCTGGTCAAACCTCTTCTTATGTTACATGCTGCTAATTTCCTGATGTAGACACAAACCAAAAATAAGCAATATCAACTTTTATCTGCTCATTCGCTAGTGCAGTAGTTTTGTTTATAAAACGTTTTATTATTTTATGTAAATGCCACTATTTCTGCCTCAGTGCATTTTGAAATTTTTAAGCAATTCTTTAATAAATACAATTTAAAAAGCGAAGAATTGAGTTGTGTCTGTAGCTTCATTAGACAAAAGTGAATGCCATGTCAGTAAAAACAGGAAAAAAAATCTAATTTGCATCATGTTTTAGATGATCATGCATTCGCAAGGACCCCTCTCAACGTTGTTTAAATCAGCATCATAAATAAACAAAAATAAAGGGGTTAGTAGCAATGTTAGGAATATAGGAATAGGAAGTTACAACTGCAGGGATTTATTTTACTCTCTAGTGAAATAACTTGATGGAAACATAATTTTTATTTTGCCATTCCTGAACGAATAAGCATGATATATATATAAATATATATTTTCTTTCTTGTAGTAAAATCGCATCTCTTTGATCTCTGTGGTCTTGCATGGCATATTTGCTGACCCCGAGACTGCAGGCTATGTTGGAGAGCCGTCTCTAATGAGGCTGGTTCCAGCAGTGTTTGTTTCCCCTGCTCCCCAAGTGTTGATAATAGTTCTTTGAACAACAGAGGGAAGGCTGCCTTCACAAGAACCATTAAAACATAATCAGTGGCTCTTCGAGCTTATCAATAGTAATGGGAGAGACTGATATTGGTCTTTTGAACAATAGATTTCAAAATATTGACTAGAGGGGAGATCAAGTATGGCATGTTTATATATATATATATATATATATATATATATATATATGAAATTTCTAGGTCATACTTTTAGTGAAATATGATCAAATTAACTTTAGATTTAGGTGTTGCTCACTTTTGCAACACTCTGCTAATGTTTTTACTTGCTGACAGTAAGGAAGACACCAGGTTAGTTACCTTAATTAGTCAAGTTAGGAAGCTTGACTAATTAAGAAGCTAATATCGTGTTGTCTAAAAAGGAAATGGGCAAGAGGAGATTATATTTGACACAAAAGAACTTGAAAAATATTGCTAAATTAATTATTTTTATGGTGAAAAATCTGTCAAGGTCAATATATGCCATCAGCTCATGCTAAACAATTGACCCCACCATCCATGCAAATGCTCTATAGCTTATGCTACCACTCCGGTCAGTTTCATAGAGTTGACCAGTACGCAATTATTCCCAACTTGCAAATTATTTGTGTACATTATAGATATGCTAAACAAAACATCCTTGTATTCAAATCAAAATTTTATTACTGAGATCTATTTTTTAAATATTGTTTCTGGAAGAAATTCAACAAATTTCATATGTCAAAGCTCACTATTCAGTGATCACATTTTTTTATTATTGGACTTTTAGTTTTGCTATACATGGGACACAAGTGGTGTCTGTTGATGAAGTCAAAATGTGGGCGGTTTGCAGACTGGCTGCAGCATTGATCTACTTTCCTTTAAATAAATAAAACTGGCTACATCATCAGTAAATCCAGCATGTTAGTGGTGTGTATGCGCCATAGGGGTCTGCTCTACAAATGTAAAAATAGGACAGTCTTCTATTTATATTATCTGCAGGAGGTGTGTGTGGCACAGAGAAACGGGTCAGAAAATCTCAGTTTTTAAAATTAAAGTACCAGCACACAGGAAATGACTAAAGCATCAATGTTTCAGAGCTCTATTTTGGGGCCAAGAAATTGACACAATAAAGTCTGCCCCCAAAAAACTTTTTTTTTTCTGTTTTGTCTTCTTTACCACTTTAGACCGCATGTGCTGTAGCCAAAAGGAAGAATCAAAGCCCTGAGAATATTTGGGGCAAAAAATCCGACATTCTCCATCAGCAACAAATTACCCTCTATATTTAAGCCCACTAGCTCCACAGAGCAAAGCCTTTAAAGATATTTCATGAAATATGAAAGGGCTCCAGCAGAGACAATAATGCTGAGATATTAAAAATGATTTAAGTTAAAGGCTTTATAATTTGTTGCACTTACCTAGGTGTTGCTGTGTCGTAGTGCAAACTGTAATGTTCGAGGGCAATCATGATGTAACGCAGTGCAAATGCTTCTCAGTGTTACCGCAGGTTGTTTTGAGTATTTTAATTCAGCTGATTGTTAATCTCATGTTTCCTCCCAAGTGCCAACTTCCCAATTACCTCACTTGTTTTGCCCTGCTTCCTTTGTCACAGTTTTCTTCAGGATATTTCCTCCCTTTTTTTGTCAAAGTTTCTTGCATGTGGATCCTGTTATTTCTCTTCAACTCCTACGCCTTCTAGAAGAGCCTAGAAACCTTGAGGGTGGTTGAATATGTTTTGTTTCTGGGGTCAATGAAAGTGGACTCCATATGGGTTCATCTAAGAACTATTGGTAACATGAGCATGAATGAAGCCCCCTCAATATTTAAATGTATGCATTTTGGATATCTGATAAGGATTGGCAACTTGCCTCATAATTATGTTGCATTGCAAGAAAAAGCTCTATTATTGGTATTTATAATGACATACCAAAAGGTAACAGGACACTGAAATACCAAAAAAAAGACAACTGAAAGCCTTTTTCAGACATCGTAAAATCAGAGTGAACTAAGTGTTTGCTGTTGTTTAACTGTGAGTGCATGCAGACTGCGTCTCCTCCTCGCTGTCATCGCCTTCTCAGACAGCAAAAAACGTAGTTTAATTTACACATGTAGCGGCAGAGGATTTGTTGTGACATTTGTAAGAATCAGAGAAATCGTGCAGAACTGTGAGGAAAGAGAATAGATTAATGAACTCATCTTATTTTTAGAATTGGTGATGCTTGGAAACGATAGGATCACTGAGCGTTGCTTCTTGGAGTGGTGGTGGACGCTTGACTGCTCCAGGGTGAGTCGTTGTTTCTATTGTTTGTAAATGACGTTTATGTAAGTTTTAACTGAGCCTGATGGCTGATGACTTCTTAGTAAATCCGGTTGTGTGTTCTGGTCACTGACATATTAGGCCAGGGGTGTCGAACTCATTTTTGTTTTGGGCCAAATCAAGATCATAAATGCTCTAAAGGGGACGGTTGTGCCAGAATGTGTTGATAAAACGTGTTCACAAACTGTTAAAAATAAATTAAATAATATAATTGAACATGTTTTCAGTCCCTCCAGGATTCTGTGATTCTTTGTGATTTTTTTTTTTTTTTTTTTTGGTGAAATCAAAGTGTTTGTGGTACTAATTTGGAAATATTAGCACTAATTTCTGATAGTAAATAAGCCGTCATACATAATCTGTATAGATCATGTGCTATAATCTGACATCAATTAAGGCTGAGGCAGCTGTTTAGTACAAGCAAGAAAGTTTTTGACAATTTTTGAGAAAATTGTCAAAAATCAGACAAATGTTTCCAAACCCCCATTTCACAAGTCGTTATTTTATTTTTCGAAGAGTATGTATAATGTGATAATGTAGAGACCAACACACAGGCGCACACTTGAAAAGGTGCAGTAAAACATGAAGGAGTACTAGAAGCAGAAAATGCTTCAATAGACATCAGAGACAGATTGAAATAAATCTTGACCAGTCAACTAAATGGAAAAACATATTCATAGACCAAAATAATCATTAGCTGCTGCCCTTCTTGTGATGCCATCAACTTGAAAATCGTGATGTTACATTTCCCTAGCACATGAAAAATGATGCTGGTATTATCATGGATGTTGCCCAGTAATAGTTCTGTGATGAAGCTAAATTTAGAATCTGTTTTTCAGGTTCTGGGTGGCACTAAACAAAAAAGTCTATTCCACAGTTTCTGAAGATGCAGGACTGCAGTTTATCACCTCGCGTTTAACGAATAAAGCACTTGGAGGGATCTACACTGAACAGACATTAACAAAAGGCAGACAGACATTTATGAGGCCTTTTATTTTTTATGTTAAAAACACACACACACACACACACACACACACACACACACACACACACACACACACACACACACACACACACACNTTTTTTTTAAAAACACACACACACACACACACACACACACACACACACACACACACACACACACACACACACACACAAAGAAAGCCTTGATATTATAACCGCTTTGAACTGAGAAAGACGATAAAACTCCAATATATGCATTCGTCAAACCTGGACTGAATTATTCAGCAATTATTATAGATTCCTATATAAGATGGCAAATAGTATTGCCAGAATAAAAAAAAATAGTTTTCTCAAAAATGTTGCTAAAATCTCTCATAAAACCAATATTGTGCATTGTCTGAACTCCTGAACTGACTGTATTGCTACTTCCCCAGTGAAAGCACATTAAAACTTTGAGTTTGGATGATGTTTACTAGTATAAAAAGCAATGGGTTTATTTTTTTCATCGAATTGTCAGCATCTCTCTGCTGGACTCTACTATATGTAGCAGGTGACATGATGCCAGGGACCCTTGAAAAATTGCTGTCAGATTTAAAAGCAAAAGGTTTCATGC
The DNA here is from genome assembly GCA_903066825.1 of Alfaro cultratus. Classification (NCBI taxonomy): domain Eukaryota; kingdom Metazoa; phylum Chordata; class Actinopteri; order Cyprinodontiformes; family Poeciliidae; genus Alfaro; species Alfaro cultratus. Next base: position 93,185 of record CAEFZX010000322.1, on the reverse strand, counting down.
TGAGGATTTGAGATGTTTTTGCTATGCCTCAACCAAGAGGCATCCAACACAGTCACTGCTTCATTGTCTGCAGAAATGGAGGCAAAAACAAAAGCACAGCCTTGTTTTTGCGAGTGAACATGTTCCGTTGGACCTGTAAAGAAACAATATTTGCAGATGCGTTTGCTTGTACGCTTGCGTCCTCAATGATAAATTTGACAAGCCTCCAGCAAGGATTCTCCTGTCATTCAATCATTTTATTTTATTTTATGTTTTGCATAACCAGCTGTTTAATAAGTCCGATTTATATTCTGCTACCAAAAATTCTCTGCGCACACACACACACACGCGCGCGCGCACGCGCGCACGCACGCACACACGCACACACACACACATATATATATATATATATTTTTTTTTTTTTCAGTAGTACAATACAATTTTTTATAGAGGCAAGATCTGGGCTTTAAAAAGTCATAAATATATCAGATCTGTAATTAAATAAAAGCTTTCACACTCTAATTGATTCTACATTTAATTAATAACTTTTGTTTTTTTCACCTTGACACCATTAATTGCTGTTTTCATCACGCTTTAGCAGGATTTTAACCACCACCACCACCACATGAGTGAATGTGTGTCTGTCAGCATGATCTCAGCACCCACAGGGAACAGTGCGAGTCTGCGGAGGAAGTGCAGTGCCTGTGCCAGCCTGGCACATTTTTATAATGTGGACTTAGTTTGCTGTGAAAGCTTATGCTTATTGGATATCCTGAAATAAAAACTGGAGTGGGGTTAAAGGAAATACAGTTTCTTACTTATTGTATTTAACTGCAGGAAAGGAAAAAACGAGAACAAGGAGAAGAAGTTTATGTTTGTGGGAATTTGTTTTTTTGCTTTATGATAGTAATGCTTACTACAGGCGCGGAGGGTTAAATGAGGTTGCACACATATTGTGTTTATTGTGTGGGTTTAAGTATTTTGGTTGAAAGTCAAAATACATCTTTAAATTTTGATTTTTATAATATGTAGCATTCCATTAGAAAGCACTCTGAGACGGGGTGATGTGTTGTGAAGCATGCAGTCTTCTCCTTGTGTTGCCTGACTTCTCACAGCACGTTGCTTGTCCTGTTGTCAAGCCTTAGATAATTCAGTATGAAGCCTTGGGCTTGAGTGCAAAAGATCTCATTTTTACAAAACACAGCAAGGCAGAAAACATTCTACAACATAAGGAATAGAAAGAACTTAGCAAATGGCTTTATAACAATATATATATTATCTATTTCTGCCCTTCTGTCCGTATAGGGACAAAAGAAAAGGTAGAAAATAATTCAGCTAAACATTAGTTGGTAAAACAGAAAGGCACATGTTAAAGAATTAAAACAATGTTTTAAGAAAGCATGCTTAAATACATGCTAAATATATTTGAGCATGTATTCATGTCATGAAATAATTGATATTATTTCAGAGAAAACTGAAACAAGAGCAAGGTTTCGGAAAACACTATACTTTACTGATGCACAGGTGTTGTTCATTCGCTTCATCATTTCATCTTTGGAGTTTTATTTTTACATATCTGGCTTTTTAATTTTCTACCAACATTGGCATTTGATATAAAATAGTTTTCCATAATTTACTCAGAGTCTGAGAAACACGTCTGTGACACTCTAATAACCTGTGAGAGGTTAATTACAGTTACTTTAGTGTAATAAGGAATCATAAGCCTGACCTTTCAACAGGCTCAAATAGAGATTATAGCCTCAATCAATAAAACTGGTACAGAGTAAAATATTTAGAAAGTAATATACAGATACATTTTTGTGATGTTTCATTATTAACCTCCGCAATTCATCAAAACACTTAACTAATAAGAGAAATAACTTGATATGCAATGTTTAGGTACATGGGTATGAAATGGTTTGTTTGGGATTGAGGAATGAACTGGAAACTCAAATCCAAGAAATTAAAAGATAATACACATATAATAGCATAAGCAAAACCCTGCTTTCTAAATGACAAACAAGAACAAATCAGTAATTTTAGCAGTAGTTTTAATTGCATTTGTAAAAATGTTGTGTTCTGTTAGATGTTGTTGTCTTCTTCATGTTTGGTCTACCCCACCAATGGTTGCTGCCCCCCCTCACCAACACCTTCAGTAATTAGCAGCAGCTAACACTTTATGCTTGACATGCAGACGTCTTCACGACTATGCTGGCATTCGATGCAATCACCATACCGCATAATGGAAAAGTTACCTGCATTTCTAAGGATTTAAACCCTTGTTTAGGTTGTACATTTATTTCCCTTTCAACAGCTTTTAGGATTGGTTTTCTCAGATGAACTCTAATTGTGTAGCACTTATTTGTAACAATGCTTGGATGGTAAGCAAAAAAAGAAATTTTTTCTTTCCACCCAACTAAATCCAGTATCAGAGGGCTGCTGTTAGATTACAGTCATTTATCTTTTCTATGTGAATATGGCATTGTGAGTAATGGTACTTTCACGCTTTTCAGCTCCCCTGATTACTTTGGCCCCAACTTCTCCTCCCACATGCCTTTTTATTCCAATGACATATTCTTTCAAATGTATTTCAGACAACTTTGACAAAGTCAGATGCAAACTTCAGAGGATATTTTTTACTGACAAGCAGCTTGTATGGTGTGGGGGGATGTCTTGGAAGTGAAACAATATTAGAACAACAAGAAAAGAATCGATGCTATTAGCTTCACATTGTGGAAAAAATGGCTGTCAGGGTTTTGCATACTTGGTATTTTGTCATATTTTCACCAGTCAGTTGATTGAAATTATTGGTGGAAATGTCACATGCAGATCTTTTTGTGTGTGACGGACAGAAAAAGTTTTTAAAAAATCATGTTTGATCTAACATGAAGACATTATTTGCTAACCTCTATTATTCAGTGTGTGGATCAAATTTCACTTTATCATTATGCCATGCATTTAAAGCATTATCAAGACCTTCTTGTTTGGCTAATGGAGTTTGTCATGGTCCATTTTGTGCTGCTCCAGATAAAAGCATGATTAGTGGTAGTGACAGAGGTAGCCTGGGTCTTTGTATACTTTGCCATGTTTTCTATTTTTCATATGTACACATTAAACGTTAATGTCGCTCAATATTTTGGAGGCTGTTGTTTCCAAAAATCCATGTCGCTTTCCAACTCCACCAGAGCTGAGTTTGAAGAGCCGCTGATTAAATTTCAATGAGTGCTTCTGAAAGGAGTTGTCCTTCTGTTGTTTGAAGAACTATTATCAACACTTGCATACAGGGAGAGAGACACGCTGCGTAGGAACTAGCCTCATTAGAGATGGCTCTTCAAGAAAAGCATCAGTGAAAGGATGAAGTGCAGACACAGACCAAAGACACTCAGAAACTGCTGGCTTTTCCTTTTGCCTCCTTGTGCTGCTTGAATTGATCAAAGGGTTCTTCTCCAGGGTGGGAATGACTGACTTTGCTAACTTGAACTAATAAGTCTCTAACAACTTTAGCTGAAAGTAAGAATTCAAATGTCTGAAAGATTCTCTGCTGATTAGGAAACGAGTGTCGTTAGGATCATTAGGAAGCCCTTTCCATACTTTGGATGCCAAGCTGGGCCTGATAAATCTCTGTTGTGGATCTCTGGCATGTCGGAGTACAAAGGTAGAGTGTGGAGACAAAGTCAAGCTTTCTGTCTCTGAGCCAGCAGCACAGGTAGTCACAGAGCTCAAATGGCATGATTGAACCGAGTGGGATGCACTTACTGCTTATTTCTCCTCCCAATGATATGGGCCAACTTCTAGACAACACACACAAAACCCAACTTTGGTAGAAATCAGTATCAGCGCATTCTTGGTCATTACAACAATTACATCTAACTTATATTTAATCTACATTGTTCTCTATGAAACAGGTTTCACCTGATGCTGATGTGCATGAATATCATAGCTATTTGGGGATTTAAAAAACTATTTTTTTAGGGTGGGAGGATGACAAAATATACATATTAAATTATTTTATTAAGCTTAGTGCCTACAATTTTAAAATGGGTTAAGTTGGGTCCATTTCAAATGTATCCAAGTGTTAGTCATTTGACCCAAACTGTCACCTTCAGAAAAAAAGAAATAGATTATAGGATGTTCTTAAGCATCCCTGCATCTATAATGGGTGAAGCCACACAATGGGTGGAATAATGAAAACGGCTCGAAACTCTTCGAATTTACCTCAAATCAACAGATAGCTGGTTGAAGCTTGAACGCAACCGCGTGAACCATTTGGATAATAAACACATCATTGGTCTTAGAATGGAAGAAGAAGGCTGACATTAAGTGTCTGGAATTACTCTGAAAATCACTTGTGGATTATGCCAAAAAAGCTGCATTGAGGAAACCAAACAGTTTAAATGAGCTCTGTGAGTTCTGCCAAGAAAACTATCCGCTTACAACAACGCCAGGATATTTTTGATGGCTGCAAAAACACATTTTCTGTGCAAATTGCTAAGGGACAGACATATTAGTTTTGATTAGGACTGCACAATATTAGGAAAACACTCCATTGCTATGTGATTGTTAACGGGATGACAATGCTGATAATAATTTATCCACATTTCCTCCACAGCTTCCTTGTTTTCCATTATCACAACGTCCCCACCAGACTCCATGAGCCACTAAAACCTCTGTTGTGCACATGAAGAACAGCAAAAGTGGCCAAAATTATCATTGGAAAGAAGAGCTTTAATGCACAGGCTTTATGAAAGTATAGCCTAATAAAAATAGCACCCAAACAGTCCTGTATAATTGCTATTGTTGACACACTATCGTTGTGTCTAGTTGTATATATATTTTAGCCTAAATGTTGAGTTTTTGCACTCTGTGGATTAAAGTACTATTTGATAGCTTAACAAAACAGCATAAGGAATGTTTGAAGAATATTAGCAAACAAAGATATCAAATAAAATGTTGATGATGTTGACTTCTTTTATTTATTTTCATTTCTATCAATGTCTTTTTGATGTTTTGTTTTTTTTCACATATTCATAAACAGTTTTATTTCCTAGGAGGGTATTTACTTTTCCACATGACTGACTGTCTTTTGTGGCGTCGGTACACGCAGATAAAGGAGAATGTGGCAGATGAGCGCCCTGTGGTCTCAGCATGTGGCAGCATGGATTAAATGTATCACTGTGTGTACTTAAGATAGTGTAAAATGATCAAAGTCTCTTACCAGCTGCAGCTTAAAGCTCAGTTGCCAGGAGTTCTATAATCCTGCTGTTTTCACTCTTTCTATGTGACCACTTGACGTTGTTTTGTGCAAAAAAAACTACTACATCTGTGGAGGTTTGGTTGTTGCAAGGGCTGTGGTGTTCACTATAATCTAGGTGTGCATTGTTATGTGACTCTTCATGGATTCTTATACCCATCCCAGTTGGAAATTAAATCTTACTACTTCCTCCAGATTAAATTGAAAAACATGAGAGATAGCTTGAACTTCTATCCTGCGATGCCGCCTTTAGGTGCAAGAGATTTATCTCCCGCTCTACCCTCTGGTCTGTAACTAATCCCTGAGATATCCTCCCATCCTTTTCTTTCTCATTGCAGAGTCTTTTTTCCCTGAACTCTTTCTTTTTCATTCCTTTACTTCCTCCCCAAGCTCTCATCTAGCCCCACTTACAAAAAATGCCTCCAAACACTCCCCACTACACACACTCACGCACATACATTCAAAGACACTTTTTAACCAGTGCACTGCTCTTAGACCGTGTGTTTTGCCAACCCCTTCACATATGTGTCTGCAGATCCCCGTCTTCCTGTGTGTGGAGGACACAAACACACAATGCATTCTCTCTGACATTGTGTTCATAAAGCCTGATGGCCTAACCCCACTGGCCGCCGCCATAGTTTATCTTTGCTCGTCAGGTGACATAGTCCCTGTTATTCCATCGCTCTGCATCAAGACAAAAAAAAAACCATGCAAACCCAAGTCCACACAAACTGACTTGAACAAACAGCAACCAGTGGTAGCCGGTTGCCGAGGGCTGTTTCTGAAATGACTGGCTAACCACCAAGAGTTACATGGACTGGTTGAACTCGATCAGTCAATAGTCCATCACCCCTGGTTCTCTCCGTCATGGTGGTTTGGATGTAGCCGCGGGCTGTCTGGGTAAGTCAGTGTGTTTGTGATTCTGGAAGCATAAAAAAACAGGTATAAAGAGACATGGAGACAGAAACGGGGAGACAGAGTGAAGGGAGGCACTGAAATATTTATCCACAGATTAGGGAAATTGTTCTCCAATAATGCAGTCATCTATTTAGTCCTAATGACTCGCCACAAGCTGATTGATTATCTTTAATATCACAATGGTCTAGGCTAAAGTGAAGCTGCATCATTTATGGGGTTAAAATGGATGAAGACATTCTCTGTTTTTCTCATTTCAGTGTCGAAACACAAGACAGACACTAGCAGAGATTATTCTGTTGCCTTTACTTGCTCAAGAGTTGGCCGTGCCAACACTAAGCAAAACCTACACACTAAAAACCTGGTTGTTTGACTACACATTTCATTATTTTCGCTGCTTTGGTTTGAATTATGTCTGCCTTTGTGACTCAATTAGCCATTAAATAGATTATGTGAAATGGGTGCATCTAGATAAAAATAGAATGTCATTGAGAAGTGATGTTCTTTAAGCATTGATTTAATTTCCTCCGTAGCTATGGCTGACAGCCAATAGAAATTCAAAGTTCAGCTTCTTAGAAGATGAGAAGATGACAAATAACCTATAATGAAGATTTTAAAAAAGAAATTCCAACCACTTTATAAATTCCACAGTTACAAAGTGTCCATGTACTGGACAATAAATGCACTTTACTTGTTTGAGGCCTCTTCATGAATTACTTTAACTCATGTACATCGATGGGTCTGGTGTCTCATCTTCCTCTTGAAGATACTCCAAAGATTCTCTAAACAGGACTAGAAACACAGACTCGTGCCGCTGTCTGCATACCTTTTGAAGTTTTTCAATTTTTTTAATGCACCTTTGAAAGGTTGCAGTTGTTCCTGTTGCTTGTGCAGCTATTTCTGCCACATTTTCTCCTTCAGTTCTAATCATATCTTTGTATACAACCCTCTGTGAGCAGCGAGCGTATTGAGAAGAGCCTTTTAGTGGTTCAACCTATCCTGTGACTGTATGCTTGACTACTTCACTACAGCAGACTTTACCTTTAATATGTAGTCTGTAGCAACATTTTTGATCCCCTTTTAATTGGTTATAAGTAATATTCAGATTTTATGATAAACTGAATTTCAAGTTTTCATTAATTAACAGGAATAGGTGTTTGAAACGTCTTTGAAACTGCTTGTGTGTAGTGTGTGTATATATATATATATATATATTTATATATATATATATATATATATATATATATGAATTTGAACTTTATTATTGAAATAGCTTACATTTTTAAGTTTATTCTGATGTACCTGAATGTCTCTTTTCAAGGCAAGCCATGAATAAAGTATCCATGTACTATGTATAATATATATAATCCAGTCACTTGACATTATCAGGGTTAATATGTGCATGAATGGAAATTATGATTTCATTGTAAAAGCTTTAAGGATCCTGAAAAGCCCCATGCAAATCTGACGTCATTTCATGTCTTTTAAAGCTGGCTTGTAATATCTGATGTTTCTAAGCACTCAGAGCAGATGATTTAGGGACGATCTGGACTGCACAAAGTTACATTTTCATCACATTTCTATTGTTCTAATACACAAACATGTAGAATCTCCTTTCTTGTCGATGTATGCTCATTTTCATCGCCTCTATAGCCAATTATTCTGCCTATAAAAACACTCATTTTCTGCAAGTATGTGCTTTCAGCCTACAAGGCAATCAAGCCCATTGGTGTTGCAGAATGGTAACTTAAATTACTGTAATTTTGCAATATATCTTAAATTGAATAACAGACATTTTTTAGTAAATCTAAATTGTTTGTTCAGACTTACTATAAAATCTGTTTGGAAATTACGCATGGTAATACATATATGTATATAAAGTTTAGTTTGTTACGTTATATACAGGGTGTTGGCATGAGAATTCCTTATATAGTAAATTTTATAGACTAATCATAGTCTATTAACAGAAGATTAGTCTATATTTTCAAAGCATAGTTTTAAGGTGGTCAGTTTTTATTTCACACTGAATCAAAATACTAAACATAAAGCTAAGCTTCTTGTCACTAATAAACATAACCTCTGAATGCATTGCACAAAACAAGTTGGTGTTTGCCTTGTTGATGTATTTGCTTTCCATTTCATATTTCTATCCGTTTAATAGAGAATATTTATTGTTAATTTTAACCATGTCATTCTACAGTGTCGTTTTAATTTGCAAAGAGAAAGCTTAAGCTCGCTGGCTAATTAAAACCAAAATGTTCCATGTTTTGTGTATTTAAATTTCCTCCTAAATAAGCAAACTGAAAGGAAACGACACCACTTACACACAGAAGCATGCATCTTTCTAACAAGAGCTCATAAGAAATCCATTTCCTAATGACTCCGTCTAGCTGTCATTCCACAAACTGTTAAGAAAATGAATGTTGTGAAGTTGTTTGAAAACTAAAGCAGGTACAGGCATAGATTATTATTTAGTCAGCACATACATGCATGATGGCTTGTACGTGCTGACTAAAAACACATTTCAAAGACAAATAGTCTCCCATATAAAATGTCTTTAGGATTTATTTGTGTTGAATCTGTACGATGGTTTCTTGATAAACATAAAAAACATTGTATGTGTGCCTGCTTTTTCATCGTTTGTTGACTAGTTTCCTGTGATGCAACCAAATTTACTTTCATGTAAGGTTTTCTTCTTCTTTTGAGTCTTTTGTTCTTTAAAAACAATCTCACAATTAGGTAGTGGTAAGTGGCACTTCTCAAAGTTGTTTAAATAAACCTCCCAATACCCTGGACCCTCACCTCAACATGGCACATTGAACTTTAACTTCTGGATGAGTTGATCCTCAGTTTAGCCAGCGACATTATGATGCAGTTAAACTTTGTTTATTTTACTCCTTTCATCCCCATTCACATGCACTATGCAAGACTAGGAAGCATTAAAAGTAGCATACATATTTTAGTGACATTAAAGGTCTATATGTTCCATAAAAGATGCTTCATTTTCTTACTTATACCTCTATATTACATGTCATTTAATGCACCTGCACACATGGCAAGATAGGAAGCATGAAAGGTGTCAAATTCTTGCTAATGCCACATATCCTTATCAGCTCAACCAGAGATTGTATCCAGCACCAAATTCTCCTCAGAGAGTTACTCAAATGACTTTTTATGGTTTAGTCAACTTAACCCCACAACCCTTACTAATTGCATTTCCCGTGTCCCCAGTCATCTGTTAATAACAACTTTTCTAAATGGAAATGCCCTGTGAAAATCTGCCATGAGGTTTTCTAGAAAACGTCCAATGGCGGTTCTCGTTTAGTCTGTCAGAACTCCTGCTTTGTTTAAAACTTAATTTATTCACACAAGGAAGCAAAAAAAAAAAATGCTCATATAGAATATAGGTTTAAATTTCTGGTTTGATAATTTTTATGTTGTACATAGCTACTGCAATCTGCATGTTTTTACACCCTCATATGATAGAGAATCATTTAAGCCAAATTGTGAGTCCATTTCTGACTCAATATGTTATTCCTTTATTGTGAAAAGTGTCTCTCATCACAGCACTATCTTTTATAAACATAACGTCAGTTCAGTTTAGAACCCTCTGTTAGTATTTGTAGGCCTAGATGACTGGATAATTAATAACCTTCAAAGACAAATATTGCGTAAGAATATAATAATATATTTTCTTATATTAGATTATGTGTTTATTAGAGTTTATGTTGTAAACTAGCAACCTGTGCAAGGAATAGCCTATGCTATGTGTTCAGGCCTATGCCAGCATTAACTGTTCTATCAGCAACCTGAGAACATCTCCCTGATAATAAATTCATGACCTACAATAAACTGTATTGTGCTTTCTTTTTCTTAAAAGTGTCTAATGGTTGGAGTGCAAATCCACCCTTAGCATTAACGTGTAAGACGAAAACCAGAAGGGTCTGGAGAAAATATAAGACATTCAAACATTCAGGTGTCACTGGATCAAGGCTCAGTTTTGCGAAGTCGTTGGGTGTATGTGTATTGATAAACGCTTGCATGTGAATTACCATTTGTTTTTCACATGCACTTTTCTTGAGAAACTTAGACTATAGACCTGTTCAGTTTTAAAGTGCCCCTGCCAGCAACTTTAACCTCCGTAGGGTCAACCTTACTCTATATCAATAGCACCATTCATGGATGTGCAACTGTTTTCTTGCCGTATGGAAGATCTTTGCATTTTAAGTGCTTTAGGCCAGTATTTACCTTGAGTAATATTCTCTTGCATATTACTTCTTGCTTAAAAATAAACCTAAGGATTTTTTTTTCACTGGTGGACTGGTGAATGAACAGAATGTGTGCCGAAAGTATATTTGTATATTTGTATTGCTGGTTGCTATCTTTGCATAAAGCAAATGCTTCATGACAGCTGAGACACTTTTATTTATTTATTTATTTTTAAGTGTTTGTGTTTTGTTGTTCATTATCCAATTTTTTCAAAGTGATAAAATGTGGCACTCTAGTATATTTTGCAGTATTTTTGTCTCAAAAAGACCCTGTCTGCTCTCAAACTCTCATGTTGTCACTGTGCCACTCTGTGAGAAACATTTAGGTAGCTCACAGAGTACCTAAATGGGTTGGGATAACAGTTGAAGTCATTTCTTGCATCTCCATCCATCTGCATCTGTCCTGGTAAAGTACTGTTGGCATAGATTTTTTATTTATTTTTTTGCTGTAATTGAATTGAATGTCTTGGAGCCAGGACATCTGTTTTCTGCTCCCTTTCAAACCATTATTCCTCCGGTTGACTTGTAGATGTTTGAGATTGTCCAAAGGGAACAGAATCGACGTCGTGGGCTTGCAGATTTTAATATCAACTAAATGTTGCAGTGTTGTGATCACTGTAGATTCGAGTTCTCTCTCTTGGATTAAAATCGTGTTGAATTATTATTATTATTATTATTATTATTATTCTTTTTAAAGTTTCTTTCATTCACAAATGCACCTTGCAACCTTTGTCAGTGGCAGTCATCATGGAGGTCTTAAATGTGTTCAAAATGCCCAAATTTGACTGAGCTTCTTTCGCTTGGAATGTGGCAAGTGCAGGAATAAATAGAAACACTGACGGTTTACACCTGTCACCTGATAACCAGAAACATGACAGGCGGCAAAAGAATAAGAAAGACACTGCAGAGTGGGTTGGGATAACAGATTTATTATGACAGGCAGTGATAGGCAAAGGATCAGAGACAGAAGGCAAAAGACTTTTACAAATGTCAGATTTGGAGCAGATGATGTGGAGATTTAAGGCGACAGAATTGTTTTTAAAGAACAGCAGAGCAACCTTTGTGAGTGGATTGACTCAACGTGTCTGCCATCTAGCACTTTCAATGTCAAAAGAACAACTGATGGAGAAAAAGGAGGATGTATTTGCTCGGCGTTGGTTATCTGGGAACTTGAATACATTACATATGTTCAGCATTAGTCGTTTATATAGCTGGGAGACTAGTGTGCCAGAGATTTGGCACGAAAACATAAAGGTAATGAGAGAACTAGTTTCAACACATTGCACGAACACAAGACAAATTCATCTTCTCTCCACTAAATCAGAGTAGAATCCTTTATGCAAAAGATGGAAATCCTCATGTTCTTAGTGGAGCTTTTGTTTTAGAAGGTGAGGAATTTCCACATGCGGCAGCAACAAGCTGCAGAATAAATAAATAAAAAGGCACTGATATGCGACATTTAAGTTGATACTAGACTGAATGTTAAAAATTGAAGATATTTCTTTACCTTCATTATAATGGAAAAAGTGTATATTTTATGTCTGGCAAGTATACAGAATATAAAAAACATACATAAGCATATTGTAACAGGGATTGTTACATCTGTGTATTCATGTCTGAAGGCCTGGATATTTTTTTTAACAGCTGACCTTTAGAAATTCATATCTATTAAAGCTTGTGAGCCTGTATGAAGACTTTTATTTTGCATTTCTTGTAACCTGCATTTGAACTTCTAATCAGAAAACCAGGTGCTCTATGCCAAAAGAAATGAGTAATTTCTATTTAGCCTTCCTAAATTTTCCTACCTCGTTTGACTGACAGAAGCAAAAACAAATACCATCAACTAACACACAGCTAAGTGTGTAATTAGTGATCACTCAATCTTGTAAACTAATTATTTTTACATTTCACACTAGATTATTTCAGCTGAATTATATTTATTGTGTGATGCATGCATCTCTTTGTATGGAACATTGTTGATTTGCGCTTTTCGTGTTTGAGTGAAAATGTGTTCAGCAGACAGTGTGGAGTGTGTCCAGGGTAGTATTCCTTCACATTTATTTTGCAAAATAGAACCGTTTTAGTTATTACCCAAAACTAGATGTGAACAGATGGACGGGGTCATTGTTGCCAGGCAGTCATGGTTTAGATTTCCCTCTGAAAGTGTGTTAAAAATGTTGAAATGAGTTTAAATTTGTCGTCTGTTTATCTTGGCCAGTTGTCACGTGATCTGCGGAGTGGGACTGCTTCTAATTCAATCCAGTCAGCCACACTGCCACCCATTTCCCCTCTGCACAGCTGCTCTCGTCTCCTGCTGCTTTCTGTTAATGGAGATATCACCTTCTCTCTCCCCGTCCCCGTTCTCTGCTCTGTCTTTGTTGTCCTTTTCCATCCACTCCACTTTCACTTGACTTCTTTCAAATCCTTCAGCTGTGCTTCTTCATTTGCGCGCTCACCGAGACTAATCGACACTAACCCATCACTGAGAGCACTCTGCGACTTATTTTTGTGCAGAAACTAATCAGTCATTGTTGATTATCCATGACACGTTTCCTACCTCCCGCTCCCAACATGCTGTTCAACGGCAAATAATTCCTAATGTGGGATAAAGTGGAAAAGGCAGACCAGAAAGAAAACAAATTAAGTTTATTACTGAGAGTAATTTTGGAGAGCATGAAGACAGAGTTTCATTCAGCACAACCTAATATTTCCTCCCAGTGTATACTAAATGTTCTACCCTAAATAGTTGAACTGTTGAAGGAGTAAACCTGTTTAATCTCATATTCTATCCTAAACTGATTTTAGCTATGAATTCTTGACCTTTTCGTTTAGCAATGTAGTTTACAAATAAAACCTGAAATACAAAAAAAAAATAATGGAAACTGGTAACCAGTGTATTCAAACTAAATTTTATTATTAATAAAAGTAAGATCAATTTACTAATTTAATTAAGCTGAATAAAGAAAAGTCAAGTAAAGTGCAAAGATGTGAACATTAAGTCTTAACCCATTATTATCTAAAGTAAATAAAGATCCCACATCTGTCAGAAATTTGTTGATCCATCAGAAGTCTAAGGAAGCGAATTTTAATTGAAATTTCCACCTTAACCTGAGACGGGAAGGAAAAAGAAAAAAATGATCTCAGAGTCTGGGAGCCAGTGGGGGTCTGTCAACTTCCAGCAGCAGAACTAAAAAAGGAATCGAGCACATCAGCGAAATCAGAATGTTTTCTCACTCCTGGGAAGCTGCGGGGCCTCTCCAGATGTGTGGTTTGACGCCCCCTCTCTTCAGCTTGGCTGACGGGGAAATTTTGGCACAAACAGCAAACGTTCAACAAGGTCACTCTTACAAAAAAAAAAAGCTGCTGGCTGTGGCTTATGTCTTTAGGATGTCTTACTATTTGTTCACCTCTGATTCATGACTATTGTGGACATAAAGAGATAAGAAAGCTTAAGTGAAACTAGTCCTGTATCAATATGATCTGGTCCAATGCAGCGGACAAACTTCCCACCGGCGCCTTCTGTTCTCCTTTGCAGCTCGTCAATCATTATCTCCTCTCGCTTCAAACTTGTGAACTTCTTATAGTCGTTCCTCTTTGCCATAATTGTTTGCTGTTGTTTTAAGCCACACATATGACAAAACGCTGTGACGTGTATTGCAGTGGGAGGGTTTTCTCAGGTGTGTCTTGTGGCCCTTGAGAGGTGTGTGTGAAAGTACAATAAATAATCAGGATGTACCACCACTAATTAATAACTAAAGTTCTTACTAAGTGAGACCTGTTTGAAAGCTTTTTCAATTTTTGCTGTAATTTACCAAGTAAGGTTTGATATGTGCTAACATTAAGATAATCTGTGTGGAATAAATGGTTAGCTGTTCAAAACCTAAAGTTCAGCTGAGGGCATTTTGAGAAAAGCAGTCAAATTAAAAGACAAAAAAAAAAACCCTCACTGTAATATTCAGAAAAGGACATTTGGCTCTGGAACAAAAGAAGATCAGAAGAAGCTTTACTGGTGGAGATAACATCCATAATTCTTAAACTAAATGTCCGTATCTAATAAGTGTTACTTTGATATCTACTTTGCTTTGTGGCATCAGTTTTATAGTAATCTTCTGCTTTGGGCCTTTTGCTTCAGAGTTGGGATTCAGTACTTTGAGGATGCCGTGTTTTGGTTATTTCAATCATATCACATATTGTGCTAGATGAAAGCAGAGCAGAGATCCATGTCATTATCACTATTTCTGAATGCTGATAACAGATATTCATTTCAGAATCGGTATCATTTTCTGTGACGACTCCTCCTACGTCCCCTCTGTAGTTTTTATATTTTCTACTCCCACTTCTCAAAAATACCACATCAGACAATTAACTTCCTGCTCTCTACTCAACATATTCGTTCTGTGCAAATAAATGTTCCCTTCTCTGTTCTTACCTTTTTCCTGTAGCTATTTTTTCTTTATATTTTTATTATTTATGGCCACGGCCGTCTAGTCCAAATCACACTCATGCATCTGAGCATCATGTCCTTAGGCACCTCTGAATAATGTCGTCCTGAAGTTGTTTTTCCCGTAGGCTTATAGATTGAGCAATGCTATCTAGAAGTATAGTACGCCAATTATACACAGCAGCGTTTTCTCTTGCCTATGCCTGTTTTGATGTAGTCAGCAGGAAGGAAATGAAAAAAAGATTTGTTTTGTGCAGTGTCCCACTGCAATTAGGGCACATCTGTGTCTCAAACACAGCCTTTAAGATTGGAAAGCTACCAGTGGACTTCCTTCATAGGACTGTGCACAAACCCAAATTAAATCAACCTTTCTAAAAACAAATTGTCTTCACAACTGGGGGTTTTAAGTCTTTTAGTTGGTGGAGATCAGAGTTTATGGACCCTTTAATGTGTTGGGGGAGGAGGTGAGCACAATAAATTACTACAATCTGCAAATCTTATAATACAGAGAAATGGTTCTGTATGGGAGGAATTAATGTTCTGGGAATAAACCAATAGTCAACTCTGACTTAGATCTGCCTAAAGGGAATTTAAATGAAGCATTCAAATGTGCTTATTTTTTACCACTAACTGTATCTTTCATTTAAGCTGTGGGGCTTTACGTTTATACTCATAGCTCTCATGGCTCTCATAGAAAGACATTCAGAGAGGTTTTGTGTGTGTGTACGCGTGTGTAAATTGTTGGTTTCGTCTTGAATTGTTCCTGTGGCTCAATGATATTTTACATCATTATTTCTGGGTGTTAATTTTGCTTCACTTTACAGTCCCTCGCCAACACTAATGTGAATGTAAAGAAGTATATAGGTAAAGCATTTTATGTCAGGTCAGTAGTGCATTCAGCGACTGCAGGTTTGTAATGACATCTAGTGAGGAGTTCTGCTGATTGCTTTTCTATTTAGCAGACATAAAGCTACAATAATGCTTAATTGCTCTTATCCCTGGCCTACAAGATAATAACTTCTAGTTGTTAAATATGTCATAGACTTTGGATAGTTAATGTAACCTAATGTTGAACGCTGCATTATCATGATTAAGGGCTTTGTGCTCTTTGAATTTTTTCACGTTTTGTATCATCACTGCCATGCATAAATGAGAAGTGGAAAGAAAATAAGACAAGCTTTTTAATTTTTTTTTTAACAAATAAAACATAAGAAAAGTGTGAGGAGTCCTCTGATTCAGCATCATTTACTCTGACACCCCAAAATGAAATCCAGTTTAATTTACTGCTTTTAGACATTCCCCATTTAGTAAATAGTCCATTTGTATGTACTTCCTTCAAAATACAGCTGCAGGCCTAGTAGGCTTTGTTAGAGAATATTAGTGAACAAACATCATTAAGGGTTATGAACTCAGCAGGCAGCTCAGAGATGGGGTAATAGTCCAAGCACTGTTCAGTCCATGATCTGAAAATGGAAAGAATATAACATACTGCATATCTAAAGAGAACCATGTTGATACAGTCCATCACCATGGATACACCATCTCCATCATGAAACATGATGGTGCAGGGACGCTTGAATTCAGCAGATACAGGGAAACTGGATGGAGCTAAATACACGGCCATACTGAGCGAGGTTCTGTTGGGGGTTTACCAGCAGGACCACAACCTAAAACAAAAAGCCAGAGCTACAATAATTTTGAATGGCCCAGTCAAAGTCCAGATCACATCCTGTTACATGCCCCAAAAGGCGTCTGGGGGAGATTATGTGAAAAGGTGGTTAAATAATTAAAATACACCACACAAAATGTTAACCATGTTCCCTCAACTTTATTACATTGAGCTGGTTACTGTAAGGAAATCCCAGTAACATTGGATGTGATTGTGAAAGGACTATTAGGGAGGAGTGTGAATACTTTTGCTCATCACTGTAGCTTCCAAGCTACTGTGTGATCAGTCATTATGGGCTTTTAAGCATGTTATGATGATCTTACATAGCGGATGTGGCATGTATGCAGTTATACTGTGTTAAAAATGTCAGAGACTTAGCATTCACCTTCATTGCCAAGAGGTAATGCGTGTCTGTCTTTTTTAAAGTTAAGGATTTTAAAGCTAAGCTTTTCAATTCACTGCCATTAAACTTTTGTTCCAACTGTGGAAATGATCGATGCCTGCAATATGTTTATAATTAACCATCTGCACAGTGCTGTAGTCATTTCTGTTTCTTTCTGATAGCAAACACCAACTTCTAATGAGTTTAGTTGAGAATGTTTCCAACGCAGAAAACTTGGACTGATTGTGACCATCATATCCGCTCACGCTGTGCTTAAAACCACTACACACAAAGTCCTTTTAGCTCTTAAGCTGCTATTAATTACTGTCAGAAGTATGATATAAGAGTCGCCGATTACCACTGAAGCAATTATCACCTCCTAAACAGAACAAAAGGCTGTGAACCATCCTCATCACTTTAAGTGCTAAAGAACATCAAAAACACTTTTTCTATATGGATATGTCACTTTAAAAGCAAGAAAGGGTTTGTTATTTCACTTCATTAGAGAAACCAAGAGTTATTCTATAATATTTGACACACTTTGACAATAAGGCAATACTTGTGTCAGGTTAAGATAATTAGCCTGTGAATGTTTTGTGTAGGAAAAAAAAGTTTCAAACATTTGCGTAAAATGAAAATGCGTTCAGTCAGAAATAATTGGATACAAGTCCATACTTGTTCTGTTAATGAAGCTTGTGTTAAGGTGGCGAGAAAGGATATTCTATCTTGAGAAAGAAATTGTATAGACTGAAGACAAAACCAAAACTAATTAGCATGAATATGGAAAGTGTTTTGTTATTTATAAATCATAGCTCAAGTGCGTAATTTACAGGGCAGTCAAATGTGTTGTTTTTAGTCAGCATTTAGGGCTTATTTTATCTTTAACTCACGATATTGACCGAGCTTTCCTAAGTTTCATGGCGCACCAGCAATATGAGTAAAACAGTATAAACTAAGGCTAATGGCAAACCTTTAAATGTTTTCACATGTCATCACGTTTCAGATAGAAATTCCAATCCAGGTCACAATTTTGAAGTGGAACAAAGATGATGGATGGTTTGGGGATTCTTTCATAAAAGTCTAGAAAACTGGGGTATGCATTTGCAGTGGAGCAGGTGACTGAAAGGTTTTCAGTTCAAATATTTCTTTCCGGCTGCCTGTGCAGGTTTTCTTTCTGGATTACCAGCAGACAACCTTGACCAACACTCCTGTCCCCGTTTAAAAAAAGAAAAAGAAAAAATATCCCCACAGCCTGATGCTTCCACCTCTATGTTCCACTACAACGACTGTGTTTTGCTGTGTTGCCTGCATAGCAGAGAGCAAACTACGAACGACTCTCTTTCAACAGAGTTTTCTCGTCACTATTCTTTAAGCACCATATTTGTGGACAACTAATAATTGTTCTGCCAATATAATCTTTCACCTGAGTCATGTCTCTCCGCAGCTCTTCCAGAGTTGCAATAAGCCTATTCGCTGATTCTGATTAATGCATTCAATTTGTAGGTCAAAGATGGAGCCTGAAACCATGACAAGTTCAAAACGTTGAATGTTGTTTCATAACCTAACCCTGCCTTTAACTTCTCCACTTCCTAATTTTGTTTGTCCACTAATGTCCTTCAACATCTGAGACCTGACATACCTTATATTGAGACTAAATTACACATGTGTTATATTTTGCATTGTAAGAGTGACGGGTGCTGGATAAAAACGATTTCCACACTTTGCATATTTTTATGTGCGAAACATTTTGAAAATCATGCACCTTCTTACCTCTACTTCGAATGATAGCCTACGGGTTTGAAAATACATGCATTTTTTTTTTTTTTTTATTGCTATGGCAAAGGTTTACAAAGCACAAAAGTGTGAATAGTTTTGCCAGGAGCTGTGTGGAAGGCCCTTCAGACAGAATCAACCTTTCATCTCTGACTGCCTTCCATTATTATCTCCCACTCTTGACCCAATATCCATCCTATCCTGGCCTCTTCTGTTACTTTTATCACACACCCTTTCTTCTGTCTCCGCTTTCATTTGCTTCTGTCATCTTGCTGCACATTTTGAACTGTGTTCTCCTTTTCCACATTCGGCTGAGAAGCAGTCTTGTACCGAGTGTGAGAGGGTTAAAGTCCACGTTGTGTGTGTGTGTGTCCACGTTTACACAGGTTTAATTGCTGCTCATTCTGCCAGGGCACGGAGAGGTCACTGTAGATTTACACATACTCTGTCTACTTCATGACTGGTCGATGGTAGGTTTTGTGATTATTCTTTTAAATGACTAAAATATTGATGTGCCCTGTTGGATAGTTTTTCTCTTCATTTTTAGTCCTGTGCTACTGATCCACTCTTTCTTTGCTGCTTTTTATCTTTATTGGTGCACATTTTCCCACTAATCCCCTCAGTGAGCAGTGGAGTACAAGTGTAGCACCGAAAGGTCAGTTCTAGCTTTTTTTTTTTTTTTTTTTTTTTTGACTACCTGGTTTATGTTGATGTTGACCTTGAATCATGTTTGGATAGATCCTGATTTTTAAAATTTTTCCAAATTACACTTATTGTTAAAAAAAAAGACCCATCAGCTTCAAATTATACTATGAAAATGGCACAACAAAAGTAAAAACTGAATTTCTTATCAAATACTCTATTCAGTGCCTCCTTTGCAAAAATATTTTGTAAATGTAGTGTACATTTTCTGCATTTTTCAAACTACATTCAGTTTACATGCCTTTTATCTGTTACCCCTAAATAAAATATAGTGCATTCAATTAGAGGTCCTCTACTTAGCAAATAACACGTATTTTACTCATTTATAAACCCGGCTGTTCTGTGAACGACTCAGAGATTTATTGGAGAACAAGCAGCATCACAAAGACTGAAAAATATAGCACATAGGTCAGGGGGTAAAGCTGTGGAGACATTTAATTACAAGTTGGGTTATAAAACTATATCCCAAGCTTTGAGCTTCTGACGCTGCTCTGCTCAGTCCATCAGCAGATAAACTGTGGCACAAATCAAAACCTTCCCAGATCAAAAAGTGACATGTCAGGCAGGCAATGAGGGAATTAATCAGAGAAGCAGCCAAGAGACCCGTGTCTGCTAGAGGAGTTGCAGACATCCACAGCTGAGGTGGGAAAATCTATTGACTGGAAAGCTATTAGTGGTGCACTTCACAAATTTTGCCCTTATGGAAGAGTGGGAAGAAGAAAGCCTTTGTTGGAAGAAAACCAAAAATAGTCCTATTTGAAGAAAATGTACCGAAGACGATGTTCTGCTGAAGTGTGTCCCATAATGGGTCTTTCTGGTGTACATGCATTATGTTGTGTGTGAGGGAACACTAACCATGTACCAATATCACCATGGATACATAAGCCAGTAGACATAATAGAAGAGAAAAAGAAAGAAGAAAGAGGCCAGTCCTGGAAGAATGGCCTCTGAACCCAACACTGACACCATTTCTTTTGCAGAAACAGGGAACTTGGTCAGAAATAATGGAAAGTTGTCGGAAAACGTGTTAGTCTGCAAAAGATTTTGAACTTGGGCAAATGTTCCCTTCAACAACATCAACCAAAAAAAACAACAACAAAAAATCAACAACAATATAACAAAACAAAACATAAAAACAGAATTACAGTTTATATTAAAACTTATTTATGTGTTTCGTCAAAAGGTCTCAACCTAATTTCAATCAAGAATCTATGGCAAGATTTACAAATTGATGTTCACACCAGCTGTAAATCCACTGAAAAAGTCAAAAATATCAATGTCTTCGTATTAGACATTTCAAAAGACCTTTTAGCTGTGGTTTCATTGAAAGGAGGTTTTTTTCAAGGTAGTGACTCAGAGTCTAAATCCAAAGCTACGTTTTTCACATCTTTGTCAAATTTTATAAAACCATGTATCATTGTCCTCCCACTTCACAATAACTTGAAAAGTGAAAAAGTTGAAAGAGTCAGTACTTTTGAAAGGCACTGTACTTCCCTACCCCCCATTTGAAATCCTTTCTTTGAAAGCTTTGAAACACATTTATTGGCTTTTGACTTCATGGAGAAGTTTTCTATTCAGGGTTTAGGCATCACCACCCATAAATCTACACTTATTGTTGTTTTCTTAGCCACAGTGTCGGCCTAGTTGGTGAAAAGGACACTTTTCTCTTATCAAATAGACGCTTAGAAGAAACTAGGAAATACACACAGTAGGAACAGTAGTGTGGTAGGCTTGAGGACATGACCTGGACACCAGAATGAAAAGATTATTTGTTTCTGCACAAAGAGTTTTTCAAGCCTCCCCATGCTGACATTTGATCCTACACAAAGACACTAATGCTATTTACTAGAAATCACTGTCTTGTTTCCTTTTTTGTGTCTACATTAGTGTCATATCAGATTTTATCCATAGTTGTGTTCAATATGCTTTTAGACTGTTTGGTAAGTGAATTAGTCTTCTTCAATGTGCAGTCTTGTGCTCTAATGGCTGCAGATGTTTTATATAATGGCCAAAGACAGAATGCGTTTTTCAGCAGAACTTGTAGTCATTTTTTTAAAGAAAAGAATAGGATGCTGTCTTAATGGATATTATTAACCACAGCAGCATCTTGGCTCAAGGCTTGGGATCATCTGCCTTGTCTGAGGCCATTTCTATCATTTTAGTCTAGACTGATGTATTTCCGTAGCTGTCTTATAACGGGTTGATGCCGTCGCTTCTGCATGTCTCAAAATGGCAGCTACACACAAAGCGCAGAGGACCCAGAATGTGTAAGTGACTTAATGATTCAGCAGCAATTCATGGAGGGAGAAAGTAAATAAGCTAAATAAACAAAATGTAATTAGCATGAAATATTGGCCACTTGGTGTACAGGCTAGAAAGGCTCATGCATATTTATACCCCTAGCAAATTTAGATTCAAAATATCAAGTTGGGAAAAAAGAAAAATCATTAGCATTTATTTTTAATGACCTGTTAAAAAGGTTGTATTCTTTTCTTAGTCAGTTGAAATTACAGCAATCTTCTTGTAATAGCTGAGCAGCGTTTTGCAACTTTCCAATATTATTTTGGGCAATCATTCACGATGAGCTTTAAGTTTGGTGTTGGAAATCATTCTCACCATCACCCCTTATCTTCAGATTCAACCTGGACTTTGGCTTGGCCACTCAAAAAATGTTAAGATATATTTACAAACTAATTTTAGAGACTGAATCCCATTGTGAACAGATAAGTGAGTATATGGTAAGACTGAGGATTATGATTGCAGGATTCAAAGAGGTGTGTAAAGCTGAAACCTTTCAAAAAAAAAAAATCATACTGGATAACCTTATAGAGAGCTTTAAATGTTAAAATCAATGCTTGGTTGGAAAGAAAGTCCATGGAGTTGCTTAGAAATGAGAGTGATATGATGGGCTTCAGGTCACAATGCAGGCAGCAAAGTTAACAACCACTTGGACTTTATAGATGGACTTGTGGGGCAAGACAGAGAGCAGAGTGTTACAATAATCAATACAAGAGGTGACAAAAAAAGCCTCAATCGGAGCAGCAGATTCACTGAGTGTGAGAAACGGGCAAAGGCAATGCTTGAGTAAATGAAAGTAGGCAGGCTGAATACGGTTATTGATGTGTTTTTCTGAAGAGAGTGCGTCAGTGAGGGTGAAACCCGGAGTCACATCTCTGAGGCAAAACAGGGGGTTCAGGGAACTTCCAGAAATTACAGAGATAATCCAAAACCTTGTGTGCAGCTCTCCCAGAACGACTGAAACACATTACAGCTGCAAGAATTGGTTGTTGAAGTTTTTTAATTTTTAAAGACAAGCAGTTCAATACTTTTGGTTATTTGATGTAGGTAGAGTTGGGTCCTCCATCTGCCCATCTGTCCGTAATTTTTATTCTTTTTTCATTTCAAGTAAATCTATTGGATTTTCTTTAGCTTTTTGCTTTTCTATATCTTGACTGCCCCACTACCAGCTATTATGGTGTTAAAATTCATCATAATATTACAACTGTAAACAAATACAGAACAAGCACCTGTTTCTCATGAATGGGTGATTTGTTTTTACTCATGAGTGAGCTTTGAAAACTTCATGGAAAACTGCAACAATGTTATATTTGACTTTACATAATCTGCACTTCTGGATTTTTTCCCCTCTGTTATTCTATGTGAGCTTTCTTCCATTTGTGTTTTATTGAGTTCAGTGCTATGTTGCCAAGGAGGTAAACCTTAAATGGATCACTAATGAAGTTCGTGCAACGAGAAGCGTTTTGGAAATAGTTAATTTACCCAGTCTGATGAATGCTTTCCCCAGAAACAGCACTTTTATTAGACTCCCCTTAATGAGCCACAACTCTGCTGTGTCATCCACCAACCAATTTGTTTGTAATAAATGTAGGACCTTGTACTGAAAATGAAGCAGTGAGTAAAACGGCACTTTCTGTGGGATGCACGTAAATAACCGAAGACATCTTTAAGTCTACAGAAAATACCGTGGTATGTTTTTTGAGTAGCTGGCGGGGGCATAAATAGCTTTTTCAATACATACAAATTTTCATGCGTTATATGGTTGTTACCTCACTTTAATATTATCTTGGTTTTGAAGAGTGGGTTTTAGAAGATTGTTTCTCTTCATTTCACCTCTGCCTTTTCATGGATGTTACTAACACTGAAATGCAAATTGAAGAAAGTTGGAAGGATGAGTTAGATGCCGTAGTAGCAATACAGAATAAAAGTGATGCACTTCGAAATGCACCACTGAATCCTCCATTACAAGTACAATATTACAGGTGTAGCCTAGAGACATCTTCATTTCACTTTAAGACAGACCACTCTCCTCTTTCCACTCTCCAGCTGAGACGACCCATGCTGGGTACTGCAGTGCTTCTCATCTACCACATGTGCATAATGGCTTGTATAATGTCTTGGTGTTTGTTTTTTTTTCCCTTTCACTTCATATTAACCACTGTGGAGTCTCTCTGAGTGTAGCAGGATTCGGAGAAGGAGTGAAATCTCAGTGAAATCTAGCAAATGTGAATGAGAACTGCAATTGTTTAATATTGTTTTGCCATCAAAGTCTAATTCCTTCAATAATGTCTTTGTTTTTAATCATTCAAATCCAATTAAATTCAATTTACTGTATTGATCCCAAAAGGAAATTAAATAATCACGATGAGCCCACCACTCTGTCTGAGATTTAGGACCTTAGTCATTGAAATCTGTCAGGCGTTTTCAGAAGTACTGTGAAAGTCTATCCAATTGGCCATTATATTATAGTTTGCCAAATATTCAAACTACACTTTTCATATTTTTATTCATAAAAAAAATTCAAAGAAATGTCTAATTTTCCTTCTACTCAATATTTATACAATACTTTGTGCTTGTTTATCTCATAGCATCTCTGTAAAATCTATTAAGGTTGTGGTTAAAACATGACAAATGTGCTAAAACAAACGAGGTTTGAGTAATTCAAGATCTAAACATAAAACCTGCGAAATCTTAACGTTGTTTGTTTGCAGTTATTCCTTTGAGTGTGTTGATAGCTTCTGGAGAAAATGGGATAGTTGGACAAAACCACCAAAGTTTTATGCAGATGGATAAAAAGCTATACGAGAAGGCTTTAGGAACGGTTTGGTACATTTTAAATCACTGCCAGCTGGACATGTCATCTGCTCATTGGCATGAGACAAAGCGATCCTCTTCAATGGATTAGAAGGTCAGGGTGTCAGGCCAGTTCCCCGCAGAGTGCGACTCTTGGTCACCAGAGATGCAGTCTGTGTGTATATGTGGGCTCACCAAAGCACACAATATCCACATATGTTCATGTGGCTCGAGCATAAGTTCCTGTTTGTTAGTTCCTGCTGTGTGGACGTTTAATTTAGATAACATTACACTAGATTCAATAAGCACATGTTTTCATCCAAAGGGACTTCACAAGTACTGGAGGGACGGGAGAGTTTAATATCTAGCCCACGAACACGCAGATTTAGGAATGCGGGGAATCAGATTACCTCCTGAGCTGCAGTGGCAATATTCACTTTGTGTGTGATGGTGGTCTCTGTTAATGTGCGGTTTATCCACCCTGCAAAACAAGGATGGTGTTTTGAGTTCACCATTTTGTAGAAATGTACAAAGAAAAGGGACAACAAAAGAATAGCAAGAATTTACCGTGTAAAAAGTGCTGATGGTGGAGGAAGATATGCAAAGGTCATAACACAAATCCAAAAACAGAAATGTGTTTGTTCAAAGTGTCGCACTATGTTTGTGGTAAAATATATAATATGTAAATATCAGTGAAAAAAACAAAACCAACTGGGCATAAAAGCTTTCGTTTTGAGATAAACACTCTATAAAAATGTTTTTCTTACCTATATTATTATTTACATCGGTCGATAAAACTAACTCTGAAAATGAAGAGACACTGTTGTTTATCTCATTCTTTCTTCTCCTGTCACAGTCAACAAGCACAAGCCTTGGATAGAGACCTCGTACCATGGAGTGATTACAGAGAACATGGACACGGTGCTGCTGGACCCTCCGCTGGTCGCGCTGGACAAGGACGCTCCGGTTCCTTATGCTGGTAGGAAACCCAAATCCCAAATGGCAAACACTCCGATATGTACGGTTTATCCAAATGGGAATCATTTTTCTCACATTTTCACACAATTTATTGGTGCAGAAGGCAGGGTGCTCTCACACATTTCTTCACTAACACACTCAGGACCTCGTCAAAGATGCCACAGCTCTGAGCTCAGGCAACTGTAGCAACTTCACACCTCTGGACAAAAACAGATGATCCAGCAGTTCTCTGTGCCCACTGTTTGTCATGGAGCGTGAATTTCATCTATCACTTGCAGAAGTGTAAAACAAATGCTGTATTTTTTTGTATTTTTTCAAAAAGGGAGCCTTTTTTCTCACCATGTAACAGGACAACATTACAAACAAACAAAAAAATATTCAAGGCTGTATATAAGTATTTTTAACTACACATCCAGGGAAAGAGAGTGCATCCTTTTCACTTCTAAGATCAGATACGTTTTTATGCTGCAAGAAGATACTGGGTTCAAATCCCAACCTGATTCTTTCTGTTTTACCCTTACACACGAGGATTCTCTACCAAGGTTTAGTGTCATACGTCATCTTTTACAAAAGCTGATGGCCACATCTGACGGATACTGCCCAAGATGCTGGAGGTCACAGAAACAGCTGAAAGCATTGAAATGACAGATAAAAAGAAAGAGAAAATGAGGAACTCAATGTATTTATCACAGTTAATGTCACATTTAACAAAGTTATCCCAGGTGCTGGATTTTCATTTTGTTCAACCCACTTTAGGTTTAATTAACCAAAGAACTGATAAGGAAGAAAAGTGAAAACAAGCTGAATGATACTTTGATATTTGTTTTTGAGAAAGATAAATGTATTTCTGCATTTAAGGTTCTTCAAATTGCTTTTCTTTCTAATCAAAAATGCAGCAGAAACACATTTACAGTTTATATTAATGTAAGAGGTCCTACTTGTACGCAAGCTTTGCTGATCAAATGTTATTTTTCTGTCTGCGGAGCGTGATGTGGCATTTGGAGGTCAATTAAATGTACAGCATATGCCATATCATCGGACAAGTACGTTTTTAATTTCTTGGATGGCTTCTTTTTACTTTTGAGTAAAAATATTTTGAAGTAATGCTACTCTTACTATAATTTTTGGGATAGAGGAGAAAACACATTTATTTAAACAAGCCTTTGGGAATTAAATTACAACCAAAAGGTTTTTGGTAGGTAATGTCTAATCTCACTATGGTAAAATGGATCCAAGTATTGAAATCTGATAAGCCAACTATTTTCATTCTTTTCCTTCTTTCTTTCTTCCTTTCTTTCTTTTTTTGTTGTACATTTCCATTTTTACTTTTTAAAGTTAATGTGTGAAAGGTCTATAAATTATCAGAAGAAATAACAGATATTGAAAAGTGTGAAACGAGTATTTCTATACTATATTTCTGTACTGTGCAACCTAGATGCCTTACAGCATAATCGATTGTGCTTTTTAGTCTGTAATACGTTTTTAAAAGCAGATATCACAACCCATTTTTGTTAAACATAAGCGGAAACACTGAAAACCCTCTTCAGAGCTGTTGTTCCTTTCCGCTCAGATAGGCTTACAGTGATTTGCAGCCCATTGTTTTACCTGGTAAACAAATCTGTGATGCACTGAATGTTTAATGACACCACAACAACCAGGCTGACACAAGGGAAAATTTATTTTAGATGCTTTTCTCAGTGATTAACATGTGGTTTGTTTGCTTGAGAAGGTCAACGTTGGTGAGAAATCACCCGGGAGAAAAAAAACAGAAGCGTCTGACTGGTGATATTTCTCTCCTTGAATGTTTTTTATTGCTTGTGGTCTAATGAATGAAACCAGCACAATAGCTTCCAAGGAGACAGAAAAAATGGCCGTAAAAGAGCAGCTCCACTCCAATTTATCTTCTTTGGCTTACTCTGTATTTTGTACAAACACCTCCATCCACTCCCCACCTCAACCCCACACAATCTAACTATTCTGTCACATTTTTATCTGGATCTCTACCCTCATTTGTGGCTTTTCTTTCTCCCCCAATCCTGGCACCACATTCCCTCTTCCTGATTCCCATAGTCTTTTTTCCTCTTCTCTATCTCAACACATTGCTCCCAGCGAGCCCATATTCAGCCAGTCACTTAGATTATAGACACTCTCATCAATCCTGGTTTTGTTTTATGGCAGAAAGGAGTGGGCTACCCTTCTGGCTCCACATTAATTGCAAAGTGAGAACACAGATGAGAATTGTTAAGCAGTTTCTGCAGCTTTTATACAGCGCCGTAAAAGATATTTCCCCTCTTCCAGGTTTCTTCTGTTCTTGGATTTTTGGCGCACCGACATCTTTCAAATAATCATCATTACAAAAAAAGACAAAAAAGGAACATATTCCACAAGGATAACCTGAGTACACATCAAAATGTAATTACTTCATTTATTAAGAGAAAATTGCAGTGTGAAAAACCAAACAACAAAAATAAATTGCTTCCATGTTAAAAGAATGAATTAACTTTAATTAACCACATTTTTGCAAAGATATGAATTGAAGGCTCAAGCTCCAACTCTTAAAACTACCAGTATGCACTGTGAATTGGCACAATATAAGTAAACTGAAAGAATTTTTGTTTTTGGTGCTTGATTTCTTTGTTGTTTAAATTATGAGAGATGACTCAAGGCACTGAACCTGCAGCTTTACACTCTTCTTCCCAAGTAATTAAGAAAGAGTAAAAAATGTAATTAATTTACATGGCTATTCAATTTACATGAATAATATTCTTAAACAATTTTTTGTCAGAGTAATGTTATGGTGGGTTGATTACCTAATGATCAAAATTATGTATAGTTTTGACTGTCTAGCTGTATTAAAAAGATGTGCAGTGTGTCCCCTTGTTCAAGACAACTTCACATTTAATTTTTTTTCACTGCTTCTGTATGTTTTCTTCTGTACAAAAATTATTGAAATGGATATAGAAAAGTAAATTAAAATTAACTTTCTGGTATTTTCTGGTAAATCAGTCAGTCTAAATGGACGTGGTTTCAGTCAATGTGCCTTTTTATGATGACTAAATTATTTTAATTTGTGAATGAGAGCAGGTGTTTTGGAAATTCAGGCAACACTGCAGCTTAGTGGTGGATTTGGTTTTAATTTTATGTTAAATTGATGTGGCTTCATGAAGGAATTTGTTTATCTACATAAAATATATTAAAAAATAGGTCATGTTATGAAACAAAACAGAGAAAATCCAGAAAAGAAAAATGCTTTTTACAGTTTTTTCTTTTTTATTTTTTTGTTTTGCTGTTTTCTTTCTCCTGTAAAGTCATTTTTGTTCTTTTCCTAAAGGCCTTCTTCTTACCAAACATTTTATGCATATCCTCTTTACTCTCTATTGCCTTCGGCTACGTTTGTCCCTCCTCTGCCACAGAACATTTCACTTTGATGTAAATAACCAACACTGTGCCTACCAACAAAGGCACAAAGGTGTGTGGGTCGAGGAGCGCTGTGTGTACCGATAGTCTTTTCAATCAAAAGTAGCGTGAGCAATGGTGGCTTAGGATTTCAGGGGGCTACAAGGCAAACAGACAGTTTCATTTGCTTATTCTTTATCTCAAGGCCACAGTCAACAGGCACAAATACTTTCCATTCATCATACTACCAGAAAAATGTCCTATGGTACATTGTTTCCTCTGGACGCACAGAGGGTGGAAGAACAAAAGTTTTCTGAGAAGAAAGGGAGAATGGATAGCTAAGGGGAACCGGGGAGACAAAGAGCTGTTGAATGTAAGTGGAGGATGTTATAACCAGCTTCTTAGAGACAACTCTTATTATTCTAGCAGGGTGTTTGTGCGAGTAGCATGTAATTTTCATGATTGCACATAGTTATGATTCTGAAACGGTTTTCGACCCCTATGCTTCCTTCCCTGTGTACTTGAGATATAGATCATCACCTGTCGAGACTCAGTCAACATGAACTACTAGACATCAAGCGAATAATGGGTAATTTACCCATAAACTTCTTTCACACACCGCCCCTCAAACCGGATCTAGTAATTCCTTTAATTTGCTTCAGCGTCATTTGTGAAAGTACTTGCCTAATGAGAGGGTTGAAGGTTTTTCCCTCCAAGCTGCGGTAGGAGCACAGCTAGAGATCCACTGCTGTGGTCTTTCCTGGCTGATTTGATTTTCTGGTTTTTGGGCTATTACACAAAAGAGAAAAAAAAAGTTGAGATTTCTCTGAAAAAAATAGAAGCTTCAAAGCAAACATAAAATTTCAGGATTGATCCCATGCATTCATTTAAATTTATGCCCTCAACCGTTTTCTGATTTATTAATCCCAAAACGTGCAGCTGTATTTAATTCTGATGGATTTAAATAACTGAAGAAGTGAGAATCTGCATTGCAAATTAGCTAAGCTACACATGTTATAGTGCTTGATATTATGAGTACTAAGCACTTGTCCCCCATTCAAAAATACCTTAAACAAACTAAATAAATACTATTAACAAAACATCCATGGCTCATTGCCAGAGAGTCTGAAAACAAATGTAATTTTATATTTTTAATTAGATTTTATCCATCTTCTGTTTTCAGTTTAGTGTTAGAAAGGTCTATGTCAAATTTGTAATATGATCAGAAAAAAAAAAAAACATTGCCAAATGCTTTGGACTGTAGCACTGGTGAAATGCTTTTAAAATCTGCGTTTAACTAGTTTAGTGTTGGAAAAAAAATTGTGGAAATCAGTAAAGAAAGTGAATGTAGAGGTAAATTTCTGATCCAGTCTTTGAAGGATTTTTTTAGAAGAACAGACACCCTCGGATCATAACAACCAGGTGTATTTGTACTGTGTGATGGTCGTTCAGTCATGAAACATAAATCTGTTAAATCCAGTCAGTTAGTTGGAAACTCCAAACTTCCTTTGATTATAAAAGTTGTGTAGCATGTCCTCAGTTTTAGAAATGACTTAGTAACCATTTTCAGACTAACAGAGCTGTTTGTTTTGTGATGCTTCTTCAGATCATTCAGCTTTCATCTTGTCAGAAAGCTCTGTCTAGTTAGCAAGACTCCAGCGGTCTTGCTAATGAAGTCAAGTCCAAAAAGTGGTAAATAAAAATTACTTTTTTACAACGCTGTACACAGGAACATTAATCACGTAACACTACTACGGTAGTTCAGACATGCAGATTTATGTTTAGTCTTTTAGCAGAAGTAATGACAAAATTACTGCCATGCAAGTAATAAAAAATTATGAGACTGAGTCACTATCTGAGAAGATGAACACAATGGTGAAATAAGCAAGAAAAATGAACGTAAAAGGGAAATTAACTGCATGATTGCATAACAGAACAAATTCACCTCTGATCACAGAAACACTTTTGGCTCATCTACAAAGTCATTTATAGCCGGTCTCCCACTGCCAAATCCCACTGTACCGGCTACACTGCACCGAGGTGGAAATAGCTGAGAAGCTAATTACAATATAGGACCCAACAAAGCAGAAACTGTGACACATTTCAAAGAGAATGGGGCAAAAGAGGAAGTGGAATAGAGAGGAAGAAATGTTTGGGGGAAAATGTGAGATGTGAGAGGAGGAGATGAAAGAGTGAGACAAAGGTAGACCAGATAATGGGGATGTGCAGTGTGTACGTGTGTAACAAGGAGACGGAGAGAACCAGGGAGGAAGATGATGTGATGGATCATCAAAGGATAAGAGAGGATATTGAAGCGAAAGTCTGATCAAACCAGGCTGGTGTCTGTTTCTCTGCCCTGAGGAGAGGAGGAACATATCACTGTGCCACATCCCCCCCTGCTCTCCTCTGTGTCCTCTTTGCCTTTCTAAAGTGCTTAAATTTCTGCAGTGGGACCGCTGTAGTTTGCAGGTTATGGATTGGCATGTTGCAGCATAAAACGAATGCAATCATAGATACAATACGCTCGTTTGGGAGCTGATCTCTACCTTTGTGAACAAGGTTTCTGTTTTGGTTGTGCAAAAAAGAGTAGAATTTGAAAATCAGATCTGAATATCTTCCACTCACTGGAAAGGCACTTCTGGGATTCCTGGTAAATGTGTGATGAGGGCATAAGCTGCTTATTATTCCAGATCATTTTCAAAGAAAACACACGGCAGTGATAGAAGTATGAATCAAATTCATGCAGAGCAAATAGTAAGGACACAGTGTCACATCGTTATGATGTTTCTGGGGCATTGCTTGTGAAGTAAAACAGAGTTGATCCAGAGCCAGGAACACACTATCCTGAGCCAATGAGATGAGCAGTCAGACAAAGAACCAGCAGAGCATCACCAGGGAAAACCCATAATCTCTAAAGCTATTGGTGAAGGTCTGAAATTATGGGTTGGTTCAAAAGATTCATTAAAAAAGGTATTACTGGTAATTATTTTTAGACTAAACATAAGTCAAAGACAATTGAAAATTTTTTGGTTGCATATAGCTATTAAACAAATTGGTTAATTAACAAATACCTTGTAATGCAGTGACTGCAAATTAGAAAGGATAATTTAAATGAATTTTGATCTTAGATTTAATCCCCACCATCTATCAAGGATGTTAAAGTGAAAAATAAAATATCTGGATGTCAGAAATTTTCAACATTGTTTTTTTGTCATCTGTTTTTGTTGTCATCCTTAGATTTTGAATTAGAGAACAATAACTTTAGTTGTAACTTTGATTAAAAAGATAAAAGTTCAGTTTCAAAGTTTTTCCTGTAATGGATAATAAAAGGTAGTAAAAAAGAACAAATAAAAGTGATTCACTTTCTCTTTGAACAATTTCCATCATGCTTTTATTATTATTTTGAGCTTGAGAATCCTTGAAGAGGAGTCAGGTCAAAAAATTGTCTCCAAATGCACACTGGGTCGTGGATTGCTAAACAGGTGGGGTCAGTGGTGCCATCTGCTAATTAGCATTACTTGTAAGACAACAATGAAAGTAAAATGTTGTGAGATGAATGAAGAAGCGAGTCCACAGCCATGTAATAATGGGTTATTTAATAAGTGTACAGGAATATAGTGTCATGTCAGACAAGTTTTCCAAAGCCAATCAATGCAGGTCCATTCTTTATGTGATTTCAAATCACAAGTTTACGGCTTTGCATGGTAATTAGTTTTTACTGAATAAGGAAAGGCAGAAAATAAACACATTTACTTTGATCCGTTTGAAATAAAAATCTTTGTCAGCCAAACTTTCACATCTTGTCAGACTAGCTATTTGCTACTGCTGAGCGGTTCTGTGTGTGATTCCTCTGATGCAGCTTCTGAAATCTTTACTCTTTAATGTGCCTTATGTTACTTCTGCTGCCTTGTTTTCAGCTGGCTGAGTAAAGCCTCCATCTTAAACATCAGCAATTGCTGAGCCACCTGTGAAAATGATAACAGTCCTACCAACACATTTCACTCTACAAGCAAGACCTTTGAAGAACGCCTGTATCATGACGTCACAACAACTAATAAAATGTCTTTCAGATGATTTTTAAGATATGACCTAACTCTGGAAAGCTTACAATTCTGAAGGTAATTTGAGAAATTGTTATAAATACATGTGAGTATTTATTGGGGTGAATTATTCTTCCTTAGAGCTCAGTAGCCTTTTGAAATGTTTTTTCTCCTTAGAATATTATAGTGTTGATTGGTAACCTTGAGCCTGAGTTACATCCTGCCACTGGTATACAGTATGTTATCTAGTGTTTTTGAACCATTTTCTCAGAAAACACTAAGAAGAATGTTTTGTAAAGGCTAGATTTTGTTTTGACCTTGGTTTTGAAATGCGTCAGTAACAAGCATTTTCTGAAGGTATAATTTGGTGGAGCTTCACCACCTGATGGCATAACAAATGGTTATTTATTATGTGAGCGGCCTAATGCTTTTACCCACTGTGTATCCTGGACCAAAGCTAAGATTGTTTATTATATGGCTGTTAAGAGAAATGTTTTTTTTTTTTTTTTTTACACTTTAAGTGATTTTTAGTTTTCTTTGGTTGTTTGCCTAATCTTCCTGCAAGCGTAGTTTGGATTTCACACACCTGGCATAGAGAGAGTTTACTGCTTATGCAGCAGGCTTATTTTCTGAACTGTTTTCAGTTCAGTGGCCCTCTAAAAGTTGGGTCAGATATTTATAGTACAACTCAAAATTATGTACAAAGTTTGGATTTAAGTTTAAGAGCTAGAGGTGGATTGATAATGTTAGATGATGGTATTTATTTATTTAATATTGAGAATGCCCCATCTTAACATGAATTAGTCATTTTGTCATATTTTTGTGATTCTGTCATTTCCATCAGTCACTTTAGCTGGACCTGCACATTTTCCTCAGTTTGTTAGCATAGCTATCTCATTTGGAACCGTTTTTCCAGGCTTGGAGAGTTTTAAGGAATCTATTTAGGTGATTTAAATGAGTGTTGTGTGTATTATTTTAGACAATTATTTTCCATCCTTTCATTTTTAAATCAAATTTTGCTTTTAATCAACAGCTGCATCTAGTCTCTCCATTGCCGACTGTTGCATTATTCAGTATTATCTAATCTTATCTTTGTCTAATAATACTTAAATAGCTACATGTGCAGACTTGAATTAGTTTTTAAATGAAAACCACTGTCAAACATTAAAACCTGATTCTTTTATTTAGCGGGAGTCACCTTTCCTCTAGGTAATTGGGTCCGTCTTGAATCTAGGACTAATTACACATGCAGTAATGCCTGGCTGAAGCTCTGTTGTCAGTGTATTGTCCGATCGCTCTCGGCGTCAAACAACCTCTTAGCCTATGATTGATTTTATGAAAAACGCAATTTTTCTGTTATTAGCCTACTGCTCCATTTTTTTAAATTGCATTGGCTCTTTCTCTCTTGTCTTGACACCATGGGTTTTTAAAAAATATATATATATATTTGTGTGTTTTTTCTTAAACTGACAATAAGCTAAGGCTGTGGGTATTTTGTGCACACAAGTACAGAGCACCTCATGCAGGTTTGCTGTGTCTATATTTTAAACATCTAAAATGCATGTAAAAATTATGCTAAATAAAACTGACAATGCTAGCTAAATAAAAAAAGCCATTCCTCGTTGCATTCTGAGCATTATTGTTTTTTAGACCTGTGTTTTTGGCAGATAGACACAAACAGTGGGTTGCTGTTTTTTTTTTTTTTTAAATAACAGATGCAAGAATCTGCTTCTCAAGGACAGACAGTGACCCTGGTCCTGAAATGAGCTAAATTGACCTAATGTAATGTGCGGTGAAGAACTCCTCTAACAAATCCAGATCATCTCATTATTCTCCTTTCTCTCCCCTTTTGTCTATGTGACAGAGGTTTCAAAGCCTCAACGTGCTGACAGGTCAATTAGACGTCAATTTACATATATTCCTCACTCCATTTGCCTTATCCATTTGAGCATGAAAAGTGATTATGAGCCTTTTTGACCTGTGTACCATATCAATGTTGCTCAGACGACTTTATCCTTAATTATCTGTGACCCATTCACCCTTAAAACTTCCAACTTCTCTCCCCATATCTTTATCATTGTAATAAAATTAGACTCCTATTTTTATTGTCTCTCATTTCCATTCCAGACTCTATTCACCATAAAGCCAACCCCAACAAAGCTTTATAGAGTAGTTACTCCTCCCAAAAAGCTTATGGAGTCCTTTTGACATAAGAATTGGCATGATATCACACCCTATTCTTCCAAGTCAATGCAAAAACCTGAAATGCATTGCTCATTAACATTTCTTAATAAAATATATGTTTTTGATGGTATTGTGATTGGTATTTGTTGGTCTCCAAATTAAGCTGCAGTTGCACATTTTACTGAAATTTTAGAGTATATAAGTTATTGATCTGCCTGAAACAATAATATTTTCATAAATGCTTGCCAACTCTAACTCTTTTGTAGTGAGGTACCGGTTTCAAATGTCTCCTATATTATGACTCGGACTAAGGTAAAGTCCCACTAAGCAAAATGAAGCCTTATGGCTATGGTTTGATGTTTTTATCTATTAATTTATTCTGAAGAATGATGTCTGATCATTGGTGTGTGATCTAAAGCTTAACCCTAATTGAGTTAGGTAATAGATGAATAATCTGAGGCACACAAAATGGTCCACTTTTAAATTACTTAGAATTAGGGTTTTGGAGGGACCTTGTCTGGACTTAAATCTATTTTGCTTTATTCTAAATCTTAAACAGGCTCACCAAGCCCCAAAACTCATGAATGTGGCAAATCGCCACAATTCATTGGTAACAGGAAGTGCTTAAAGCATGTTTATGCCTTTCTTCAAATTCAATATTTTACACGCCCTAAGAAGCCCACATAATGATGTTTTGGATGTGGGTGCTTTTGTCAGGTTTATTTTCCAACATTTGGCTTAGATTTAGGCACATAAATACTACATTTTTGCTTGGAAGTTTGAAGATGTGATAGAATTAAAAAAGCAATGTTAATTTTACTCAAACATATACATATAAAAAGTAAAGTCAGAGAAACTGATCATTTTAAGTGGTCTCTTAATTTTATTCATACCAATAAAACAATCGAACCAGGTATCTTTTTTTTCTCTCTCGTAATTTGGTATTTAGTTTTCACCAAGGGGTTCCATCATCTCTGAAGCGGCTCAACATGATCTGACAGCTGTGCGAGTGAAATAAGATGTTCCCCTGCCACTGTGCTCGCTTTCTGCTCAACAGACAAAAAGAGGGAGTGTTCAGTTTTTCCAGAAGTGCCAGAACATTTGAAGGGCAATTTCAGTCGAGTGACAGAGTAATGGATGAAGGCAGCCAGAGCCATCAGTCAAGTGCTGAACAGTACCAAGTCAAAGTTCTAACAAACACCCAATCTTCAGTCTCTGTACTCGCTGTAAACTCAATTTCCCTGCCTGGCTGTGGAGTGTAACAGGGCATTTCTTAGAATTGTTATTTTCCCCGTTGACCACATGAACGAGTGATAAAGACGTCAATGTTTAAGTACTTTAAAAGGGGCTTTTAGTGCTTCACTATGACCACAAATTAGTTTCAGTTGACTGCATGTTAACCTCTGCTGGTATTTTTGGTCTGTTTTGAAAGTCGGCTGGTCTCATCCTTAAGGTTATACACCTTGAGCTCTAAAAAGGTCACAGCTGCTGATCTAATTCAAATTTTCTACAAGGTAATTAGTATTCTTTCTGAGATTTTTTTGTATTTTTTTTACCCAGTGTTACATCCCTGAGTACCTCTTTGTCTCCATCCTCTGCTAATTGTGACAGTGAGAATGATGCTTAGATAAAAGAGGGGGTGGTGGTGAGAGTAAGTAAGTAGATCTCTCATCATCCGCTTTCTACCTCCCAGGGCACAAATAATTGAAGACGCTGTAACGCCAGTCCCTTCCTGCCCTTCTAAGACCTTTTGCTGACCTTTTTCTGTCATTTAACTGTATCACAAAGTGCTGCTGTCCCTGTGTGATGATAATTAAGTCAACTCACACTCCACATGTACTGGGTATATCAGACAAAATGATTTCAACCCAATGAGAATTAGATGTCATTGTAGTCAGTTGTTGAATTAGTTGGATTTGGCAAGATATGAGCTAAGATGCCGTATGCTACTGCTTTATTTGTTATTGTGGTAAATGACCTTTATATTGTTAGCTGAAACACTTGGCTGACAGGAAGTAGTTTGCTTCATCTATTCGCAATGAATGTTTTCTATTGACTTATTGAAGAGATTGTACATTAATTAGCATGTCAAAAAATGTACAAAACATATTTCTAACAATGCCAAATTTTAACTCAGCTTTGTATGCAAACATTTTCCTATTCCCAAAACCTCAATTCGTTTTTACATAATCACTGATTTTGTGCTGACCTGACCATTTTCTAATTTCAAATAGACACATTTGTTATGACAATACTGGATTTTGAAGGAAGAAACACGCAGACAATCAGCTAAACCAAAGAGATAATATGCTCATGATTTCCACATAATCAAAACTGAATCCACTTTCTAATGTAGAATCTTGTAGAATTTCTTAATCTGTGGATGGAACATAATTATACATTTTTGGTCCTTTACAGTGTTGTGCAACTTAAAAAACCATCAAAGACTTTGATGGTCACTGCAGCTCCCTGTCTACCTTCTTGATGCAACCCACTCAGCCACTTCTCATTTCTACTTCAAAGAAACAGCGGTGTGGGAGTGACTGAAGCATGATGCTAAACCACTAGCTGTTTAGAGGAAAATTCCCCTTTTTTAAGGCAGAAGAACAACTCATTCTGTAAGATGTTTATTTCACAGAACTAACTAGAACATGGAAGCGCTGTACTGATCTGTCGTGGTGAAGAGAGAGCCGAGCCAAAAGACAAAGCTCTCGATTTACAGATCATTCCACGTTCCTACTCTCATCTATAATCACAAACTCTGGGTGGTGAGCTAAGGAATAAGAACAAAATAAGTTTCCTTTGAAGGCTGTCAGGGTTCATGGTTTTTGAGTGTGACTCAATCTGTGACTGTCTGGGACACCTTGCAACCCGAATCCCAAGGAACTTAGAATGTTGTTTAAAACACATCTTGCCTTTGTTGTTGATTCGATTGAATATTGGTTGAAATGGATTTGAAAATCATATTCTGTTTTTTATTTATGTTTTACACATTTCAACTTCACTGGAATTTGGGTTGCAGTTTGACACAAGTTTGTTAAATTGCACAAATAGATGAAGATGTCTGGCTGGTATGCTCAGTGTTTTTGTTAAATAGGTTGTTTTTACAGAGTTAAATTCTATTTTGCTGTAAAAGAAAAACTGTGGCACATTTTTGCCATGTTCCCCATTTCTGATCCTATGAACTGATATTCAAATGCAGTTGTAACAGTCCTTGATTAGATTTCCTTATATGTCTATTATAATGTTGCTGGATCCTAGTATAATCATGGAAACCAGCTTTTTGAAGTGTTGTTGCTGTCTCCTGCGACCCGGTGAGGATAAGCAGGAATAGACGGTGGATAGTTTAAATAGTTTGAGCAGGAATTGTAATCAAAGACTCACATTATGCTACAACAACAAAACATCACATCTTTGAAACAATATCAGATTTCCTAAGACTGTGACAAAATAAATGACCAATTAACTGCTATTGTTGAAAAGAAAAGAATTGCTCTAGTTACACACAAAATTTTTTAGTTAAAAAAAAAGTTTACTCAACTATTCTGTGCATAATATCCCACTACTGCCTTCCTTTTAAATATTAATCATTCACTTTCATTTTCACCAGAAGAAACATTATTGCTAATAGTTCAAAAAGCAACACAATCTTTCATTCCTTTTACTTTTACTGCACCCGGGTTTTGTGACTAAAGGTTTGATTTTTATTTTTTCTTTAAAGACACTTTGTCCCTACGAAAGTGAAGTGTATTTATGTATTTATATAAGTCTCAAAAAGATACGAGCATTTTAAATCTGTTGGTTTTGCAGCTTCTCAGTCTCTCACTGAGATTTATGTTTGCAAATTTGTTTAAATAAATAGAGCTGTTCCCTGAAAACAAATAGACGGTTTTAAATTTACTCTAGCTGAGGAGTCGACAAATGATCAAACATGACAGCGACGCATGCTTGAGCTATTGCTTGCTGTCTGTTATGATGAACATAACTAGCATGCAGAGATCAATGAATGATGACAAATTAGGTTATCTTCACTTCCACAGAATATCAAACATATACTTCTCTTTATGTTGGGAGATATTCTGGTGAATTCTGCATGCAGGCTCAGACTTGCGGTCCAACACCCTGCTGGCCTATCAGACAGCTGACGTCTGTCATTTTAATATTTCTGCATTAGTATGCAAAAGCTCTCCTGGGGAACACAATTTCCACCTGTCACATTTCATATATGTTGTGCTTACTTTAATTCATGTGAAAATTTAACCTCAAACAGTTAATCTGAACATCATTTCATTTCATTCTGAAAGAAAGACAGAAAACCTGATGAGAGAAAAATATCAAAGAGTAATACAAACTAACAAGATAAAAACGCTACGTGCTGGGATTTGTGTGATGCAGACTGTTTATAGCATTGCAACAAACATGTCTGTTTACATAGCAAGTCAAGTTTTCTTTGCAAAGAATACATCTACCCACAGCTACAGTGCCAAACAAAAAGTATTCATGTCCTTTGGACTTTTTCCCATTTTGGTAATTTCAGTAAACGGTGGCGTGGAAAAGTGTTTGCTGCTGTCCTGATTTCACTTTTTCTAGCATATTTGTCACAAACTGTGTTTCAGAACATCTAACCAATTTAAATATTAGTCAAAGCCACACAAGTAAATACGAAGTACAGTTTTTAAATGAAGGTGTTTATTATTTAGGGAGGAAAAATAATCCAAACCAACATGACCCATTAAAACATAACTTAACAGTGGTTTATCACACCTGAGTTGACTGCCTCAGCCACACCCAGGACTATTTACTGCCACGCCTGCATGACGAAGTGAAGTATACCAAAAGATTCTCAAAAATTAGATGCCATGCAGAGAACTTGAACATTGAGAAATTTAGGAACAAATGAGGAAGGAAGTAATTGAGATTCATCAGCCTGGAAAGAGTTTTAAAGGTTTGGGACTGCAGCAAATCGGAGTGAGAGACGTTCTCCACAAATGGAGAAAACATGGATCAGTGGTGAAGCTTCCCAGGAGCGGCTGGTTGACCAAATTTAACCCAAGAGCTCAGTGATGACTCTTCCAAAAGACCCCACAACAATATCCAAAGAACTGCAGGTCTGTCTTGCCTCAGTCAAGGTCAGAGGTCATGCCTCCGCCATAACAAAGACACTGGGCTGAGTGGCAGAGTTGCAAGCGGAAAATCACTGCTGAGCAAAAAGGACCATAAGGCTTCTCTCAAATTTTCCAGAACACATCTTGATGATCCCAAAGACTTTTAGGAAAACCTTCTGACTAGACAAAAGTTGAACTCTTTGGAAGCTGTGAGTGTGATTACATCTGGCGTAAAATAACACTGTATCTCAGAAAACGTCATAGCAAGATTGAAACATGGTGGTGGTAGTATTATGACCAGAGACTGAGAGAAAAATAAAAAAATAAAAGTGTGACAGGTATGAGTATTTTTGGGAGCTCCTGTATGTTACCTAGTTTGTGTTCAGTATTCATCTCAAAGACGAAGGAAAACTGCATTTTATTTCTAGTCAGCCTGCTCTGAACCCCACAGAGCAGGCTGATTTTACCTGCAGTATAATAAGCTGCAGGTAAAATAACCTGGCCCAACTGCGTCTGATAGTTAATGAATGTCATATCAAGCAAGCCAAGCAGATCTTGATTTCAAGCTTTTCAAATATACAAAAGTAAATTAATTGCTCACCATTATCTTAGTCACATAAGGATAAGGACTTACTATCTGCTTGTTTAAAGAGGCACTTTGTGTGCTTCACTTTTTGGTTATATGTATCTAGGGCACCATCCACCTTTGCAGGTAGGAGATGGAGTATATGAGCTGCTGCTGTGATCTTCCACTCATTAACATTTGCTGTGGTGTAGATGCGCATACAGGTCTAATGCTGCACATTCTGTGCATTTTCACTTGGCAGAAGGAGGCTGAAACGCTTTTTGTTGAAACTGTATGAACCAGTCTAAAGTGCTTTGACAAAGTACCTAAAATTGCAAGTGATGCTTCTATGAAGCTGCTTTTACATGCAAAGTGGTTATTCTCCATGCATTTGCAGTACAGGTAACTTTCAGTTTTAAACTGAATCCTGATTGTTTTTATGCTTGGACTTGTGTTAAGTTAAGATCACCTGTCAGAATATGACTGGTTTTAAGTGCTTCTTTTATTATTATTATTATTATTATTGCTGTCATTGAAGCATTGCGATTGTCAACTTACTAAATAGAAACTATTTTGCTGTCATGCTGTTTGATCAGGTGAAACCAGTACTTTTTCCACTGACTTTCATGTTAAGCTATTTTTCACACATTAAACTGAGATCCACAGGAAAATTTTCAGACAGTTTGGTCCAGACCTTTTATGCAGTATCTGTCCATATTTTGACTTCCCAGCAGATTTTTTTTTTCTGCTGAAGCTTCACTTTCACAGCTGGAAATATGAGGATTGGGTGGCGGGGGAGCATTTAACCTTGAGTTACCAGGAGGCAGAACATAATTCAGTGTAGTTTGATGTGAAACTTTTTATTCTGCCTGTCAGCAGTGGTGGATGAGGGCAGTCAGTAATGTTTTTGGAATTGTATACACAATATCAACAAGTAAGTGGAAAGTGTCATTTAAGTGGCAGCTGAAAGTGTGAAGCAATAACTCACACATTTACAGGCAGAATATTATCCAGATA
The DNA here is from genome assembly GCA_903066825.1 of Alfaro cultratus. Lineage (NCBI taxonomy): Eukaryota > Metazoa > Chordata > Actinopteri > Cyprinodontiformes > Poeciliidae > Alfaro > Alfaro cultratus. Next base: position 51,429 of record CAEFZX010000322.1, on the reverse strand, counting down.
TTTGGTTGCTGTGCCTATAGACATTTAGTTCTTTAGATTTTAGCATATTGTTTTGTTAGAACCAGTTGTATTGTTGTGATGTGAAGCATGTGGCAGAAAACCTACGTGAATGTTCATCTGTCAGACTGTAGGTACTCTGCAGACCAGTAGGCCATGTCCTCCTCTTTTCTGTACGCCACTAACCTGACAGAGGTCGCAGTCGGAGAAAAAGTGACTTTTATAGGTCAGGGGCTTTTGGAGGTTCAAGGTGTGTGATTTGTTTTAGCGCTATGGCAGCCAGTGATCCAGTAAATTTGTGGAAAGAGATTAAAAATACTACTGAAAAATCCAACTTTTCTACGTGGAAATAGGCCATTTATGCAAAAGCTGTTATAGTTAAAAGAATAGAAGTGATTTTCATTTTCATATACCCTGCATATTTAGACTTATCTCTCAAAATTATTAACCCGATTAATATTTTTAACTAGATGATGATAAGACCAATCCAAAGCGCATTCAGTCACACTTTGCTTTTCTTCCATATCTGCTACAATTAGTGATGGCGGTCTAAAAGACCAAGGCTGAATAAGATCAGTTTAATCAAAGCACACTGTTGAGTTAAGTGCTGATTTACTGTAGAATCACCTTTTTAGATATTTCCAACTGGCTGGTTAAGATATTAAAATCCCAGTTATTCCCTGAGGCCTTGTTTTGGTCAAACATGTAGAAAATACCACCACAAGAAGATGGATAGAAGGCATCTAGAAAAAATATCCAAATTCCAAGTCCCTTTTCAGTGCAGTTTATAAGCCACTCCACTCAGAGGCATGTAGGATATTTTCCCAAATGGCTATTTTCTCCCCAACAGTGAGCTCCAGTCAACCTTTAGATTAAAGCTGGTAAATTAACAGTTTTGTCTTTCACTTATTTGTTTTCTCACCATAACAAAATGGTAATGCTTGCACCATTACAGATGCTAGCTTGGTATTTTATTTAATCTTTAAAGTCATTGTACTCTCACACTTTTAATCCTCCTGTTGTGTTGTCGGACGAATTAACCCGTTATTTAGGTTAAAACCTGACCATTAAAGTGTCATTACTTGCAAATAATGCAAAGTTGGTACTTTTAATGCAACTTTTAAAGCAACTTTGCATTATAAGTGTCATTATTTACTGACTGACACTTCATGACAACAGTCAGACATTCATAAAGACTCCTTCATATTCATGACAGATGTTATGTCATGTTTATGACAGTGTCATGCCAGTCTTATGCACACCCCTTCAAATAAAGTGATACCAATCTTTTTCTTTCCTAAAAGGTGTAATCAGCATAATAAGTTAAAATGTTGCATTTTCACATGCTGCCTGTACATGTCAGATAAAATAGTCTGCAGAAAACATAACAAAGACAGTACCAAAATCCTCTGTGATGACAGAGAGAGACATCATGTCAGTTTTTTCTATGAATATTTCATGTTTTTCTTGTGTGTGTGCGAGGCTCTTCCCTGCTGAGCAGATCTCCACTGGTGAGCTCGGTCAGCAATCTGCAGCTCTCGCAACTCGCTGCAAAGAAGCTGCTGTTCCGACCATTCTTTGCCTGATGATCAACCAACGTGGTTGAAGCTATTGCTGGATTGCTACCAAATGCTAAATCATTCGAGCCATTAAGTCTCTGACAGATCTTCTCCCTGGAAAAAACTCGCCTGCTCTGCAGTCGTCTTACGCAGCTCCATTCACCTCTGTTGTTGCCCGCCTGGCTGCCTGCTCTCCAACTCTATGTTCTGCTCCACCCAGAAATCTCTCACCATCCTCACCTCACACAAGCACCCACAAACTATCCCCCCAGAGTAAAACCCACTACCAGAGTCACTAAGAAAATGAACTATTCTTTCCTTCTCATCTTCTTCTTGAGAGGAAAAATTGCATCATCCATAATATATTCTCATGTTGTAAATAAACCTCACCGGTGCACTTTGATTTTGAATGATTTTGGCATGTGGGTCAGGAAGTTAAACATGTGCATGACACTTTTGATGAGGTCCTGCTCATCTAAGTGCAGAAAATATGTTTCTAATTTGTTGTATTTTCATGTAGAAGTTGAAGTAGCTGGATAAAACGAATTCATGGCATGCACATTTAGTTTCATCATCCTGGAAGTCAAAGGATGAATTGTCAGTCTGTGGAGAGAAAGGCAACGATATATGTTCTTTCCACGATGTCTGGAGACTACAACCCGAGGCCCCAATGTCACAGTGGATAATAAACCAGCAGCATGAAGAGGTTAATACCCATTTGGTAAAATAAACATGCAGGAGCATGTGCAGGCTATGTATTATCCGAGTTTACTCTTGAGAGCCTGTTGGAAGAGTTGAAGAGAAGAATTTGGATATTAGAGTTGTGCTTGATATTTAATTTGAGCCTGAACAGAGGAGATGTTTATGTTCATTTATCAACATCACTCTACAAATAAAGAAAAATGTCAAGTAAAACTATATGTAGACCAGTCCAGTCTGTATTACTGGATAGAAATTTGCTTTCTGACAATTCTGGATAATTAAACAAACTGACATAGGAATATTTTTGTTTTTTGCGACAAACATAACAGGTGGCTTAAGCTAACCTAAAGATGTGCTACAATTCATCACCAAACTGCTCCCACTGCCAGGATGTTGTCTTTCAGATCTGCTACGATTTTGCGGCTGGTATTGTAATCGCCACAACTTATAAAGCTAACCTCTTTCAGCCTGTCTATCACTGTTCAGAGGGATTATTGCGGCGACTCACACCAAATGTCTTACAACTTCAACTCTTTACAGTTGCATCAAATATGGAGACAAGAACAAGAGTTCATTTGTATTCTGTCACTGACTTCTGTCAGTGTGGCTAAAATACTCAACCAGAAATCACAGGAAATCCCCACTAAAGATCTGAGCCTGTTTGTGTTCATATCCACATTCTGAGCCTTTTTCTTCACCCAAATGTGAAGCACTCCTTACGTCTCGAGGAAAAACTCTAAATGTTTAGCTGTGAGTGAATGTGCATTAACTAACTATTCCCCATCTTGGCCACAGGGGTATAATTTCCGGTACTTAAGCATACAAACTGCTTCTGCAAACACTTCTGAAAGAACAAGTTACTCCCAGGAGCTCAGGTAATTTCAAGCATGGTACCGTGGTAGGATGCCACCCATGGAATAAGTCAGGCTATGAACCTGTAAATGGTATCGTAATGTATCGGAAGTAACAGCAATTCTGCCATCAAAATGTATATGAAGAATCACTGAATGGGGCCAGTGGACGGTCAGAAAGCGCCAATTTTCTCCAAAGTTAGTAGCTTCAAATTTCTACTAACTTTAACTTATGTGTTTCCATTGCTAAGCAGCTGCATCTAAACCTACAAAGCACTGAATGCAGAGGTGTAAAGCGCACCACCACTGGACTCTGAAGTAGCGGAGACATGTTCTCTGGAGTTTAATCAACTTTTTCTCTGGAACTCAGTAGACTAGTCTGGGTTATTTTACATCAGGGGAGTGTAACCACCTTGACGGCTTTGTGTTAAAGGTGAATTTTGCTGCACAGGAGATTATGTGTTGTGGAACATAGTGAAATGAACTATGGATGCTTCACGCTAACACAACAGTTTGAACAATTTCATGCTCCTGAATCTGTGGGAACAGTTTAGGAATGGCCCCTTCAGTTTCAATAAGACTGGCATCACTGCAACAAGCAAAATCCAAAAAGACATAAAACAGAAGGTTTACTCTGGAGGATCTTGGCTGGCCTGCACAGAGACCTGATCTCAACCTCAGAACACATTTGAAATCAATTAGAGTGGAGACTTGGAACATGGCCTTCTTGTCCAACATCAGTGTCTGACCTTTCAGATGCTCTGCTGGAAGTCATTCCCATGGACACATTTATGAAGGAGGCTGTTGAACTGCATAGGTTGCGCCAGCTCTATAATAACTGCTTTGCATGACAGATGGGATGTAATTAATATTCGTGTGCGTTTAACATCAAGTGGCCCAATACTTTTGACAATATCATGAATTTTTATATTTTTCTTTGCATTTAAAATAGGTTTTACTTAGGATAGTAACATTGGTGCAAACCATTTTTGGGGATTCTGACTCTCATGTCTGCACATCAGGTCATGTGTGATGGTATTAGTGGATCCATACGTAGAAAAGAGGCAGGAGGGGTCATGATGAAAGCCAACCTATAAAGCAGGAAGTGGGTCAGAAAACAACTAACTAGTGAAACAGTAGAGCATCTAAGTGGAGGCTGACTGTAACAAAGAGTATTTAGGCTGTGAATGGTTGAGTTAGGTGCAGCAGAATGTGGAGCTGAGGCTAAACAGCAGAAAGGATATAATAAAATAATCCAAAAAAATGCAAATCTTTAAACAAAACACACAATACCAAAATAAGACTAAAGAGACAAAAGTCCAATGAGCCTCAAAATCCCAGCAAATGACAGTCAGACATGACGTACCATGACTATATCGGCTATAGGATCTAGCATTTTATCTAACTAAAGTGAAGCCATTGTTAAAGATTTTGTCAGAATTTGGTAAAAGTCTTAAAACTCAGTTGATTCATTGTTTGCAAATTCCCAGTCACAGGAAGTCTCAAACACTGGCTTGAAGCACTTCAGAATGCTTTCAGTATCACTGCAACCTGTTTTTATATTGCTTGTCTTTTGAATGTTGTTTTGTCACAGTATTGAGTACAGTATTGTGAATAAGCGTGCCTTGTCAAAGCTGTGAACTTTCCCCGTGCAGGAAGTCATTCGGCTGTCACCTGGTGACCCGCTGAGCTCTCGAGAACAGCATCTGTGTAAGAAGCGCAGAAGGAGAGGAGGAAGGTGTAGAACAGGTCAGCCAGATGAGCGCGTGAGGTGTGTCAGGAGTAAAGGAGGGCAAGGCTGAGTGCTGAATCTGAGTGCTCATGTTAAGAGCTAAATAATTGCTTACTGCTGTGAAACCTGCTGTGGAGGAAGGGAGAGGTGGCTTTGGGAGGAGAAGGTGAGGAACAGAAGGAGAAGCTCTCTAATATCCTCAAGAGGCTCATAGTGCCGTTTTTAGCTGAATTAGTTATATTACACACAATAGGCTTCTCTGAAAATCCATCGCCTCCATCTCCTCATCCCTTCTAACACTTTTTTCTTCTCCTATAATTTCATATTATTTTAAATTTTTAAGTCTTATCTACAGTCTTAAAGCCACCAGTGTTATGTTCATTATTTACCCTTTTCAGATCTCACAGAATGCTAAAATAATATCTCCGCTTTAGTCGACTTTAAGTCACACTGCCTTGCTGCTAAGAACCTTCTGCATGTTTTTTCGACATTCATGCTTAGTTCCCTTTGTCATGTAATTTAAGTTTTATGAAATATTTGTGATGAAGCAAAGAATTGCTGTAAAACTCTTATATTCAATAAAAATTCAGTTTTATTGAATATAGAGAGGCATCCATCGGAAAGTTGTGATCAATGTCTGATCTGTGTTTTATGTAAACCTTTAATCTGATAGTATCAAGTTTAGCAAAAATAATTTCAAAGAACTTTCACTTTAGATGCAGACTTAATGTAACACCGTGTTTGTGTGGTACATTGTAAACTGTCTTTTTCATCATATTTAGACCCAATGCATTTTTATGTGCACTTCCTAAATTTTCTGTGCATGTACATGTCACTTGTTATAGCAAAATTAACACATCAATGTACAATAGCGCATTGTAAATTTGACAGTTGTCCTCCTACATGAAATAGGCTAGATATCTCATACATATGACAGGATTTGACGGCTATGTTTCTTCACATTTAAACCAACACAATAAACCTTGCTTTCTGAAATGGTAATACAACTGGCAAAATAATACGCAGCCTGACAGCAGCCTCAGCAGTACATGTGACCCTACATCTCATAGCTATTTGGTAACACTGACAGAAAATAAGCAGTAGAGTTCATCTGATGAATTACAATCTCTGTCTCAGAGGCTCCTGTTAACATTAATTTTTATCCCAGACCACCAAAGCCCCTAGCATTGAATAATTAATTTGCCCCATTCCTCTTTGTGTGTGTGTGTTGGCCATAAGACAACGGCGGTCCTGGCTGAAAAGACGGATTGAATGTAATCTTGCATTAGTGTGTTTGATCTGCGTTCTTTTCTCTAGTGTGAGCTGCGAGTTTTTCAATTTGAGGTCAAACAAAGACGTTGCGACAGTTCTCCCAAGTGAAACTTATAGCAGCCTGCTATCTTAAAGAGCCTCTGATGAATTGCTTCAGATTCTGTTTTATTTTAAACTAATGGTTAGCTACAATGGCTGCACTGAGTAAAAAAAAAGTTAGGAACTATTTATACTAGGAACAAAGGTGTTGGCATATTATATGTTTTAGAAAGCAGTCACTGTAAAACTTCATTATTCTAAAACAAAAAGGAAATGTGACATTTCAAGATGTCTTTGGATGGGTAAGTTACAATAATAACAAAAAAAAAACACTGTTGAAAGATTAGCTTTAAGCTTTTAATTTAATATTTAATATAATAACTTCTAATATCAGCTAAGCTAAAAAGTTTACAATTCTTTTGGTTAAGTTGGTACTTTTATTTTTCATTTCAATAAATCGGAATTATTGGATTTTATAATTTTTTTTATTTTTCAACAGTTACTTAGCCATATCTTGGATTTTCAAATGTGTTTATGCCTTATCTCAAATAAAACCTGTCTGGAGTAGGTTAGGTGTCCAAAGTAAGTAACCATGGCAATCTAGCCCTGTAAGACGTTAAGCTGCATTCATGTCCCTGCAAACCCCAGGTTAAACCTCACTAAGCCGAAATCCTTTGTGATGGTTCGGGCCCCGGGTGATTCAAAGTTCAAAGCTTTATAAATACTTGGACTTCTCAAACCTTCACCCTGCAATTAGCCAATATGAGCTCCTCTAAGCTGTCTGAACATTAACATGGCTGATGTTCACAAATTGAATATCATGCAAGTTTGTAATCCCTTTGGGATTAATAAAGTATTTTTGGAGAGAATTTAATTAATTGGTATGTCTTTTGTATTATTGAAGAACTTTAAAAAGAGCAAAACAGCAAAGAAGCTAATTAAATGTTAGCTTGATAATAAAACACATGGAAAGATGAATGCTTCCTGCATAGTCAATCAAAACAAATCAAAGAAACAACATTTAAACCAGCCTGATGCCTTTCAAATTAATGCCATTAAAACAGAATGCCTCGGCTGCATTTTGCAACAATTTGTTTTAGGAAAGGATTTAGAAATTTCAAGCTAACATTCACGGATGACATCTACCAAAGTCGACATTTTTATTATCTCTCGTTGAGAAACGATTTCCAGACCTATCACAGCAGTTAACTACATGCTAGTCTTTGTCCTCATTGTGTCCTCATTATACACCTTAGAGATAGAGAAGATAAAATCAAATTACAGCCAGCAGAGGAAAAGCTCATTGAAAGGCCATGAACCCTAATTTGTTTTTATCATCCTCCTCCCATTTGCATTTTCATTGCTCAAAGAAGCTGAAGATCAGCTCCTTTCGACTTATTTTCAGGTGGTGTACTTGGTGATTACTGGTATTTCTCTACGTTTGAATAAAAGGGTTATTCAGAGTGCTCTTTCATCTATTTAGAGTCTTAATAAAAATCAAACATTGCCATGTATTTTACATGATTATTTTAAATGACAGACCAACTCAAAATAGTGCAATACAATCACTAGGGAACATTGGGAAACATTTTCTTTTGCGTTACTTTGCAAAACTTTTGCGTTCCCTCACAATATGCTTACTGCAATGTTTGCTGGTCTACTTTGTAAACAGTCACAAATGTCAATTTAAAATTTCAAATCTATACACATTTAAAGAACATCAGTGAAAACGTGTTTATTCTTAACTCTTTGGTGCAAAAAACTGATTGAAAATGTATTTATTCACTACATGTTTATGTCTGTTTGTGCAAGGCATGAAACACATGAAAACGGCCCTTTAAACCATTCAGACCACCAACATGAAAGAGACACAATCAAAACTGTCAGATGACTTATTACCCTGTAATAACTCAGAAATAGTCAAAATAGTTTGGATGTATTTTTTATTTATTTCCTTCTTACAGAACGTTTCTATTTAAATCATTGGTTTGTGGTGCATTTTTATCCTAAAGAAAAAAAATCAAACTTCACATATTTCACAACGAGATATTAACATACTTGAAAAAACCTCACGGAAACCTTGTATTATAGCAGAAAATACAATGGCCACCAATAGAAAGGTTTACAGTATTCAATTATGTCACATTAACTGATCAGTACATTAATATTGCGAGAGAATGAAAAAAAGAAAAATCCTCCATGTCCCCTAGGGGGCGCCGTACAATAATGAGATATTGAAGAAAAATGGTACTTTATTTTTAAAAATGTGAAAAGTGTAGCATGCATATGCATTTAAATGTCTTTACTCTGGTATTCTAACTAAAAAAGTTTGACAGGCTGAATGGGGTTTGTTATTGTCATGATCTGTGTTTTCTGTGTATTTATTTCGAGTTTCTGTGTCCCTGAGTCTCTGTGTTGTCCTGTCTACCCCTTGATTACTCCCAGGTGTGTCTCGTTCCCTGATTACCTCTTGTGTATTTAGTCTCACCGGTGTGTCAGCGTCTTTGTCGGGTCCTCGTCTTAGGTTCGTCTAACGTCGTTGTTTCTATGCTTCAGTGTGTCCATTCGTGTGCCTTGCGCTACCTGAGTCAAGCCCTGGATTCTGCTCGTCAGTGCTTCCTTGGTTTGGACTGTGTCGCTGTAAAATAATCATTAAAACCATCCTCATCCATCTTCAATCTGGGTCTCCTAGCGTTTTGCCTCACCTCACCACACCCATTCATGACACTTATAGTACGTTACAAATATCCTAAACAAAATACTAAGAGTGAAGTTTTCTTAAAAAATATACCCTCCACTGTTAGCATTTCTAGGCCAGCCTGCAGAAACCTGTAACACACAGAGACAGAGTATTGCTGTGTGGATGCAGAAGTATTACAGTGGTTAATGAGTCAGTACAGAAGTGCAGTTCATTCCGGTCTTTAATTAAAGTAGAACAGTAATGACGACAGTGAGCTGGGCAATGAGGGACGGGAGGCTTAAGGCCCACTGACACTCCGCATGCTTTGAAAGTTCCTTTAATCAAGGTTTACCGCTCCCTCCCACCATGTTCACAGCCTCCAATACAAACACACAAAACCCACCATGAGATGGAGCTTCTGCATCTCCTTCTCTCCACTCAGGAACAAAAACACCAGATGGATTGTCAGCAGTGTTTTGATTAAGAAGAGATTTTAATTTTCTGTTTCTATTTTGAGGTCTGACTGAGAGCTTGTGCTTTAAGCTCACTCCGGAGATCATTTCTTATTGTTTTCACAATTATGTTTGCAGATACTAAGAAATGAACAGATCCTATTTGTCTGCTCTTCTTTAACCGTGGATTCTGTTATTGAAGAGCAGGATGTAATGCATTTTCTTTGCTAACGATGTGCACTTGCTGTACCACAGCTTTAATCTAAAGGACTTTAAATTCCCAAAACTCTTGAATTCAAAGGGAAACTTCCCAACCTATTCTCTCCATGCTTCAATTTATCACACTTTATTAAGACTTGTACACCTGTGTGTAAACATTAGCTGTCAAGAGTTTGTCTTCACCTTCTAAGTCAGTACGCGCTACGCCTTCAAGAAGTAAAAGTATGGCCCTCAGTTTTATTGGAAAGTCCTTCTTTGTTTCACCTCCATACAGATGAGTTTGATGTATCTCTCAGTGTGATTCAAGACAAAGTGTGAGCAACTGATAAACTCGACAAATTGAAATAAAATTGGAGGAAATTAAACGCTCTGTCAAGTCCTTTTACACAGGGAATACACAAATTAGTTTTGGCTCCTTGTGACAACACGTTCGCTCGTGGAGAATCATTTTCTCATTAATCGTGCTCATCCTGTCCGTTTCCATTATATTAGCAATTTTACATTTTGTGAAATGCCTATTTCCTGACAGCTTGACATTTCTGTGGATGGAGTTTATTGGACTCAGGCTTCCTGTGGAGCGCCATCTATTTTGGATGATTGGTGCTATTGAATTCGTTTCAGCTGACTTCTTTGCTTTGCTATATTAGTATTGCATGGCAAGGGGTCAAGTTCCTACTGAAAAAAATGTATTTCAATATGTATTTACTGGAAACCATGGCATCTTTTTCTACCTGACATGCAGTGCTTTGATAAAGTATTGAACCTACTTGTACTTCTTTAATAGTCAGTAATGTTGCAGCTACAGACTTCAATGTATTTCATTGGGGTTTTATGTGATTGCTATTATGAGTAGTGCATAATAATGCAGCTGAAGGCTGATGATACATGGCTCAGAAGATTTCTTTACAATCATGAATCTAAAAAGTTTGGTTCATATTTTTAATAGAGATGCAGAAAATATTGACGTCAGTATTGTCTGACATTAGTCATTTTTTAGTTTTTTTTTTTAACAAATCAGTGTCATTCTGATCCGGTACGTAAAACTGAGCTGATATTAATAACCAATGTCTATTTTCATTATGATATTTGTTTGAGTGTTTTGGGATGGGGTGATAGTTGGTCATATTATAGTAAAATCTATGTAAGTAATTAAAATTAATGTGTTAAAGTCCCAGCCCTCATACATATCGGTAAAAGTCCGTTACCAGTCAGAACAACATTACTGAATTTTGATACCAGGACAAATTTTCATATTGTTTGTGGTATAACAATATTCCAAGTTTTGGATATTTCACAATCCCTCATCTGGAAATAGAGAGAGGATGACAAAGCTTCAAACCTAACAAGACATAATCGTTCACCTAAATTGACAAGTCAGGGTAGGAAAGCAGTCATTTAGAGAAGCTGCCAATGGGCCCGTTATCATTCTTGAGGATCTGCAGAGACGGGTCGCTCTTATTCATGTTGTCCAGAAATCTGGCATTCATGGAACACGGTTACAATGGGTTAAATCAAAGCATGTACATATTTTAGAATGATCCAGTCAAAGCTTGTAGCTACAGCATGATAGGATGTTGAAAAAGTTTCAGGGGTACCAATAATTTTGCAAAAAATACTGCAAAGGAGGCAATAATTGAAATGGACTTCTTTTTTTGATGCTCCACAGCGGTGAGAAAATTCTTTGTTCCATCTGGTAAGGCAAAGTGTGGAAAGTATGCATTAGTTGGCAAAAATATCTGTCACAACAATTTGCATATACATTGGGCCATCAAATTCGTCCTCGTTTCCTTTCCTCCTCTCCACACTTCTGTCATGTTCTCATATAAAAAGCAATCCAAGAAAATGCATTTCCTGCAACAGATGGAGCAGAAAATGGATTTGCATTCATCCTCAAAGTGTTAAGTAGAAACATCTTTCCCCCCCTTTGCACCAGAATGTCAAGGTTTATGCATAAAGGTAGCACAACTATATTAAATTCATATTATTGGGGATATTTTTCCACTTATGCAAGACTTGCAAGTGGAAGTAGGTTCAAGGCTATTCTTTCCTTCCTGCTTTTATAGCTGAGAAGGTATTTTCCATACATCTGTGTTGAACTGCATCTGCAATTGCTTTGCCTACTTTCCACAGACTTTAAGTGTGAAAATACATGTCACCTCGAAGCCATCTTTTATGGACAGGACCATTATTTTTCAGAAAAATTGGATTCAAACAATTGAGTCACCTTATGAAGAGGTTAAGATCTTGAAACGCGACTGGCGGGAAGTTTGGAAAGGGGTTTGAACATTTAGACACGTCCTCTACCGCTGAAACGTTCTTTTAGTTTCTTTTCCAACGCGCTTCTCAATATCAAAGAATCTAAAAACCTGTGCATGAAATGAACTTCTAAAGTCACTTGAGAGACATACCTTCACTCAGTGGAGTTAACTGGTGCACATGAAGAAAAATCAGAAACAATAATTCTCCATACGGCACACCAGGAGCTGACAAAGTTTCTGTGCAGAGAAATGAAACAGGCTGAAATTTGAAATAATAACTGTACTGTAAGAACAAAGCAAAAAGCCAGCTGATGTGTTTTCTTGTTAGTTCAGATTCATTACCCACATGTTTGAATTCTTGTCAACTCTCTGAGTGGTTTCAGAGCTACTGCTGGGTTTGATAATATTACTCTGGAGGGATGGAAATGAGTGTGTGAGTGTATGTAGAGGGGAAGACAAAACATACAATATTATACAAAATTATATTAAAAATCATCTTCTCTCTTCTGCCAAAGAATTTCGAAGATCAGACTTTGGCTTTGGATGGTTTATTTTCAGCAAACACACAAAAGACACTGCCAGAGTGAAACTTTTTGTTTTCCAAACATGACAGAAGGGTTTTACTGTTGAACAATAATTTTTAAATACTTTTTGGTTATTTTTTTAATTCTTCCTTTTAGCTGTTGCTTAGATGACTCAGCAACACACATATAGCTTTGAATCATTCACTAAAACACAAAAATCGCTTGATTTATTCATTTTGTGCCACCAGGTTGAATTCTGTTTTCTTTTTTCTTCTTTTTCTTCTTCTTCCCAGGGGAGATTTGCTCCTTCAAGATCTTTGGTCAGGATGCCCCTTTTGAGGCAGTGGTGTTGAATCGCACATCAGGAGAAGGAGTCCTGAGAGCCAGCAGTCATGTGGACTGTGAGAGCCAGAAGGAATACACCTTCATCATCCAGGCTTACGACTGCGGCGCCGGCCCCAGTGGAGCTAACTGGAAAAAATCTCACAAGTAAGTCCAGCGCCAGGGTTACAAATCTTTATGTAATGTTGGTCTTAAAAAAACTCCCTTTTAACAGCAAGAAGCCTCCAGCAGCGACCTGCCACAGCTGACTGCGTGTTTGAGGAAACACATAGGATGAGTACTTTCTATGGTAGAGAAAAAGTAACGAGTTAAGAGAAGTAGAATCACCTCTGGAACAGAAGCGTAGCTAAACAGACAAGCCAGAGCCTGTTTTCTAGTCTAGTTGGTAGACGACACATAACGTTAGTCGCAGCAAAAGCTCAGCCATTGTCCAGAAGATACACCGGAGAACATGAAGTTGTTGGCAGCAGCCACAATTAATCAAAATACCTGGCCAGATGTAGCTTCTATGAAGAGGAGCATAAAAGACAACATAAAATTAAAAGCTGAAATAATACTAAATAATTCAACATTAGGAGAATGTGCAAACATTTCGAGTGTGATGTGAGCTGTCAAGAGAAAACTTGATCAGTGAAGAGGAATAGTTCACAGAAACCATCTATATCAATAGCTACAACATTTTACATATAAACTATCATAATCTTATAATTAGTACAGGAGATGCATCTAAAACTTGTATGTTTATGTAAGAATATTTTGTGCTTATTGCCTTTCAATAAAATGCGTCTGTCTTTGCGTTTGCAGCTCAGGAACTAGACTGGCAGACAGGCATAGTGGTGTGGACAACATCAAATCAAAGTCTCTGCTCTTTGAGTCAGAGATGGAACGATGCTAAAATAAACTACTGCTCTGTAGTGGGGAAAAAAGCAACAAGAGAGAAGGATGCTTGATGGGTTTTCTCAGAAGAAATTCAAATAAAAGAGTGCACATATGTCTGCTTCTGTGTGTGTGGTTTTGTGACATGCTACAGAGCACAACACCTTTAATGTTCCTCATTAGGCTTAATGGCATTAACTGGCCAGATGTTCCTTCTTAGATGCACAGTAAAATGTTGACAGTGACGGCTGCTGCTGAAGAAAACTGTATCTAATGTTGATTTATTTGCAGACCTTAGTGCAAAAACATCAGTCAAATGGGCAAATGTATTAGTTTTAGTTGAGAGATTTGCTTGTGTGTGTGTTAGAAAACACTAAGATGCACATTCTGCTTTACTGATAGCTTGTGACTAACAAAAACATTGCTAGGCGATAAATAATAAAGAGCATTCTTTATCAGGAGCTCTTAAGCTTCATGTCTAACTTCTGAAGATCAAATCCCCTTTGTTATATTTGCCTACATATTATACGACAAAAAGATGACATTTATTTTAAACTAACTTTGTTTACATATTTTGTGCGTCAATATATTAGGTGCATTTCTTTACCTGAAAACGTGGGCAGGGATCCAGACCTGGATTCACTTGCTGTTCCATCCGGATCCAGATTGGATTCTGTACTTTGAGAATAACTTTACTTGAGGTCTTGTTTTGAAAGATAAATCTGTTTCTTTCAAAGAATAAGACAACAAAATCCAAAGATAAATGCTAGATTTTTCAGTGCCGTGGTCAAATCATTAATGGTGAAAGCAAAATCTCTAAAGTCGCCACAGCAATGTCAAGACAAAAGGTTTAACTCACTGTATAGAATCATTTCTCTAGCCTGCAGCTATGCCAAGCTGCCTATTAAATCCTTCATATTCAGCTTTCAGACTTTGGTCTTGCCCTCTCGTTTTGTATTTTTATTGCTCTCTTGTGAAATTGGCTTTTGTTTCTGTTTTCTTTGTCAGTTTGTCTCAATGTCTACTCTGGGTACACTCCAGCGAGATCCCAGTAATCTACATAATCATTGCGCTTCCTCTTACTCTTTTGTTCATGTCGTCAATCCTCTTGAAAACTGAATTTATAGTTGCTGTACATCAGTAAATCAAAGTACAATTAGCTTTTAGATGCAAATATGATACACACACACGCATTGTATTGGATTCAGAGATCCAATACACATTCTCACATCCCATCAAAAGATGTGGCAACATTGAGTTGGCACACTGTCATTTTCTTCTCAAACAAATGCGTTGATGTTGCTGCTTTTGAGCCCCTGAAGGCTGCACACTCTCATGCTTGTGCGTCTGACGACAAAATAAACTTTGGGGCATTTCAGTCCCCACTCATGACTCAAATTTTCTTTGTCATCTCTTTTTCCATACCTATTTTTCTTTTATCATTGCCCTCCTTTTTCTTTTTTGTTTTTAAATAAACCATCCATGCTTTTGTATGTCCATATTTTACAATGGGCTTCCTTCTCTCATCTTGTCTTCCTGAATTCAGGGCTGTGGTTCACATTCAGGTGGATGATGTCAACGAGTTCAGCCCTGTGTTTAGAGAGTCTCTGTACAAGGCGTCAGTGACTGAAGGCAAGATCTATGACAGCATCCTGCAGGTATTTATTTAGATATTGATTGTGAGGTTGTTAAACTGAATCACCAAGCAATGTCGGTTCTTTTTTGTTTCATATGGTGTGAAGGAGGTAGTGAATAAATCAGACCCCTTTTTTTTTCTGGTGAGTCCCTAGTGAGAACACTAGCCTTTAGCTAAAATGTTTTAAAATTTCCTCCATTATTACTTTAAAGTCTCTTATGTGAGATATTAGATGTTAAAGCACCGTTTATCTGAACTTACTTTCAGGTGGAGGCTTGGGACCAGGACTGTTCACCACAGTACAGTCAGATCTGTAACTATGAAATTGTGACTGGGGGAACCCCATTTGCCATAGACCGCAATGGTAAGTTTTTTGCATGCATGCATGGGTAAGTGGTAAAAAGTTAAGGAACCTTTTTTTTTTTTTGTCCTTTTGGAATGTTTTATGGGGCCCCGGTGTAAATAATAGGTATGAGCTGCTGGTTCTGATTCAAAGCAATTTGCTGTGTCTCATATTTCAGTGAGAAGATGTAATCTCCTAAAATCCTGTCATTGAGAATGCATAATGTAAATAACTTTCTGTATATAACAAAGTGCTAGAGAAATAGTTATATATTTCACACTGTGCCTTGCAAAAGTATTCATTCCCCATAAAGTTTTCCACAGTTTTTACTTTATGCTGATCAACATTTTGGGTTCACACATCAACAGATTTCATAAAGACTTCATCTTAGGACTGACACAGATGTGAAGTGAAAGGAAACTGATCTTTGGTTTTCAAATGTTTTTACTAATAAAAAATTTTAATTATAGTGAGCTTTTGTATTCAGCTCTTATAAGTCAATACTTTGTGGAAACCATCTTTTGTTGCTTTACAATTTTTGTACATTTAAGGGCTGAATTTGAAGACAATGACAAACAAAGTTCAGACAGATTGGGTGGACGGCATCTGCAAATTTTCAAGTCTCAGCATAGATTCTTCACTGGATTTAGGTGTGGACTTTGACTAGGCCGTTATAAATAAGCTTTGGTCTAACCCATTACATTTTGACTCTTGCCGTATGTTTGGAACTGTTGTCCGCCCTGACCCCACAGATTTTCTTTGGTCTGTTATTTTAGGTGAACATTATTGCACACTCACCATGTTAATCAGTCTTTTGTGAGATGTTTAAAGTTCAACATAATTAGGTTACGTCTGAAGGTCCTTGGATAAACTAAAATTAATACGAAGGTATCAGAGTAAGTGGGACTGAATATAGATTCAGGTTGTATTTTTAAAGAATTTTCAAAACTGTGTCATTTGCCTTCCACTTTACAATTGTGCACTACTTTCAGATGATGACATAACATCGCATTGCATACATTAAATATGTTGTAACATGACAAAACTGGAAGAATTCAAGTTATATGGATTTTTTGCAATGTATTGTATTATAAGGGGGGAAATAAGTTGTTCAATATGAAGAAGACCAAGTTCAAGAAAGTAAAATTGACCGCTTTTTTCAATTAATTGTTCTGAATTTTAAACCAGGTCTACAGTTCCCTCACAGGAAATAATCTGATTCACCCCTTTGGACTCCTCTGTAATCATAAACATATCGTTTGGAATATATGATTAAAGTGTGTTACAAGCAGCAGGCTGTTTTCTGCTAACTGTGTTATTTCTGCCTCATTTAAACACAAACAGAATGGTTAATGGCTTGATGAGAGAAACGGGACATTTTCTCTTTTGTACATGCTTTCCTTGTGATCTCTCAAACCTGGTGTAAACATGAAACATCTGTGCTAAATATAGATGTGGCCAACTTTGAAAACAAATCCCTCAGCATTCTGTGGAAGCAAGCAATGAAAGATGTACTATTAAAGTGGGTTTGAAATGAAAAAAGGAATTTCTCACAATGTAAAAATGTGCAAAATACGTTAGCATTTTATCGCTCCATGGTTCAGAAGTCACTGAACATTTACAGTATCTACCCCAAAACCAAAGCTAGTTTCTTTTTTATCATTTGCTAATTTATTTCTTCCCACCTGTCCTAGCTGCTTAAATGGTTGTTTTCTATTTCTGTTGAATGCACTATTTAAAGCATATCTGTCTGTATAAAATTTCACTTTGGGAGTTAGACTGCCTCTAGCCCGGTGTGATCTGAGTGCAGTTCAATGCAAGCTGAAGGCAGACGGTGTGTGTGGGTGTGTGTGTGTGTGTGTGTGTGTGTGTGTGTGTATTTGCTGTTCAGTCAGACAGAAACACAAACTTTCTCTACAGTTACTCACCTCTCTCTGGGTGGTTCATGCTTTTATTAATATTTTTTTGTCTTATTGCTTTGTGATTTTAATCTCCAAGTATTTTTTTTCTGTGTACTTGACACCAGTCTGACTTACTCTCCTCGCACGCTCAATAATACTGCTTGGAGAGCAGGGTAAGCTGCAGGTTATTGGTTAGATTTTCTCTGTAGAGCCGTGGCAACTTTGTAACGTGGAAGGGAGCAGAAAATAGAAAAAGTAATTGAACTGCTCTGCAGCAAATACTTAATGTTAGATGTGGAGTTCATTTTATTAAAGACTAAAGAGTGAACTGAAAATGAATCAGGGATAGTCTATTTCAAATAACCACTAAAATGATAAAAATAGTCCTTAAAGGTTTATAGCTGATTTTCTAAGTGAGGTTTTTTATTAAGATGTTATAAACAGGTAAGACTTGATCCTGGACGCAAATGCCAAGACTGAGAACTAAGACCAAAGCAGACTTCCTTTTTAAGTGAATACTATTTTATTAACCTTTAGACTGTAGTTAAGTTTGCATTAATGGTGATATAAGGAGATAGATTTTAGGAAATGGAGGCTGTTTTAGGTCTTCTTGTATGAGAATAAAGCCTGTAAAGTGTCTCTCATCAGAGTAGAAAATTAAGACCGGTTCTTACAATGTTTTACTTTCATATCAGTTGCTAAAATACTGTAAAACTCCTAGAAATACATGTTTTATTCTGAGTGCATGTTTCACACTTGTAGCACTCAACCTTAACCCTCCATTTTATCTATAACTAATCACCAGCTTCTCTGCAAATAACCACCTAATGTAAACATTACGACAGCCAAGACTGGGCAAACGCCTAACCCTAACCCAAAACTCCAACATTCCTCTTTTTCAACACTGCCCTGCTATTAAAAATCCCAAAATATGATAAATATCAGCACGTCTTCATGCTGTAGCGCTTCTATGTTCATCTCAGGTCCAACAGGTTGACTTTACGACAGACGCTTTGAGGTTCACTGTATTTATTATAATAAAAGATAAAATCAAGTTGGTGGTTAACATCATTCCAGCAGCTTATGGCCCTATACACTAAATAAAATACAATAAATAACTAAACAAACTGTAATAGCACTTAGAAGCAGTTACCATTTGTATAATTCCACCTGTTGTTAAGTGGCAGAAACATTGTTGGCATGTTTCTATTTTACTTGGGTTTCAGACTGTCAGGGTGAGAGATTTTCCCTGTCTGACTTTGATTCCTTGCTTGTCTTCTTCTGTCATGTCAGCTTATCTTTCTTTTACATTCTGATGTTCTCTGAGTCGACTGGATCTCACACACTTTCTTCATTCCTCTTTGCAAAGCAGAGTGAGGGGGTTTTGTACCATCAAGCCTTTAGATAGCGACAGCAATGATATTTTCAGTGTTGCTAAAAAAAGAATAAACTAAACATGTCCTGGGTTTGCAAGAAAACCAAAATGTGATATCTGAGCTTAAGCCGAACTGGATTCATAGAATCCCTGGAAAATAAGTAAGAGGATTAAAAACGTAGACTTTTTTTTTTTTTTTTTTTTTTTTTTGAAATAAAAGCTAACATGCACGACATTTCCTAGAAATGACTAGTTTGAATTCAGGTTAAGTTTAGTGCATAGTGAACTAAACAAACAGCTAGTACTTGTGTCCAGAGTATGTTTGTTCTTTTTCTCATTTTTTATTTTTAGTATGCCTAAACAATTATTATTTTAATATTCATGGCAAGATCCAACATGTATTTTGAATAATGTCTATCTAAGCAGCCAGTTACAGAACATTTTTACTATTGGCTTCTGAAAGATTTTGCCCAAACTTAACTCCTGCAACCTTTCTATCAACCTCAGTCATTTGTTGTGTGCGTTTCAACAGCGGGGATTATGACCAGGCCATTTTCTTAGATTATATCCTCTGACACTAAAGACTCTCAACACGATCCAGAGTGGCTTTAAAGGCTGTGAAATCAGAACGAAGCTGCATCAATTTCAGATCGCCTCTTAGTGATCATGGTCTAAAAGCCACAGATTGCCACTCCAAACTGTGTGGAAATCTGTACTTGGATTGATTTTCAAATTAGCTATGCCCATCTTGACATTTTGTGCAGGAAAATCAAAGGGAAGATAAGGAAAGGTCTGATTGGGATGGCAACATCTAAAGACAGTTTATGACAGTTTCACTGCAATTAAGCTTTGAAACTGCATTAAAAATAATTTCTAGCTCAGAGGAAGTTTGTAATAATCTGCTGATCTTTAATAATTAAAGCCTGTGAGATGCGTCTCGTTGAAACGGTAACAACACAGGCGTGTTGTAGTGCAACAACTCAGTGTCTCTGAATGATCAACAATCCTAGACAGTTGTGATTTCTTGAATCTGTTTTCCAGAAAATAAACACTATAAAATAATCATGATATTAGCAGTCCACATATCTTTAAAAACTTTAATGAGAGCGGTACGCTCTCTTTTTTTCTCCTCCATTGAGACACTGATGGTGAGAGTCTGTGCTTACTTTAATTCAATATTTTCACTGAAGTTGGTGGATTTTATCAATGCATTCAAATGAAAACAATATAAAAAGCATCAGTGGCTGCTTTTATATTAATACAAAAATCCTAAATATAAACTGGTATATAACAATGAGAATCTCTAACCAGTAATAAATATGTTTGCATCCTCCTACTACAAGGCTGTGCATTTAGTTTAGGATTTATCCAAAAAAACTGATTTCCCCTCAGGAATGTTTCCTGGCTTCCTGGAAAAGTTTCCTGCAGTGGAACCACACCTTCAGGCTCAAGAGCTGTTTTATTATTTAATAAGGCTATTTAAGCTGCTATATCTTTGATTTTGAGAGTATAAAAGTTGAGAAAAAAACTCAACTTTGTTTTAAATCACATGTCTCTCTATGTCACTGACGCAAAAGGTACAGATATTTCTTTCTCTTTATTTTTTCAGTCATTCTTTTCATTAAATCACTCAAATGAAACTATTAGATAAAACTTTCAGAATCTATTAATTGTGTAGATAAAATTTTAGCTAAAGAATATGAACAAAACCATGAAACGGTTAAATACGATGCTACATGTGATAATGTTGAATCTCAACTTTTCCACGAACATGAATGAAAATGCAGAACATTCACAGAAAAGAGAGAAAATCAGCAACATTTAAGCCTTGATAAGCCTCCTTTGTGTCTTTAAAATATGGCCACAAAAACATGAATGTGTAACAATAAAGATCTTATATTTTGTTACCTGCTTTTTGGATTCAGTAACATTTGGCTGCACTGGTGACATCGGTCTAAAGTCATTTGTTGCTTTTATGCAGACTGAAAAAGACACTGTCCATCCTAGTTTATACAAAATTTTCACAGGGAGGTTGTTTACTTTTCAGTGCAATAGAAGTTCATTCAACTGTGACATCAGGCTAAAAGTTATTTTCCTTTCAGTTCCACGGTTTGCTTTTCCCTTTCTTTTTTTTTAAACTCTGCATATAATTGCAGTTTCCTCAGCTGAGGAATAATCCCCTTTTTCTTTCTCTTTGTTTTCGTTTCCCCCGTAGGTAACATCAGAAACACAGAGCGACTAAGTTATGAAAAACAGCAGAGCTACAGGATTATGGTGTCTGCCTTTGACTGCGGTCAGAAGAAAGCAAAAGAGGATGTGGCAGTTCACATTGAAGTCAAGCCTGTCTGCAAACCTGGATGGCAAGGTCAGAAACAACCACTGAATTGCACACATGATGTCTTGCCTTGAAATACTCAATAGAAACTCACTGACTAGTGTTTATGCATTGCTTTCAGAAACCTAAATGTAACCGATGCATTCAAAGTTGAGGAGTGCAATTCAGAGCAGACTTATGGGCAGACTCTGCTTTGTTCAGGAACTTCTCTCGCATTTTATATTGAATGTCTCTGAAGGAAATCAAAGGACCTGACACAAACCTCAGGAGGGAAAGCTGACCAGACCGCTCCTTTTTTCTTCGTCTTTAACATGCCAACAGCTTGGCATTCAGTTCAGCCCATCTCCCCTGCTGCTTCACCTGTCTGCTCTGACAGCAGCTCAGGAACCCAGCTCATGAGGGAATGAGAGAGACAGGAAGACAGGGAGGAGAGAGGGAGACAGAGAAGTAGGCGAAGGAAGAGGTTAAATGTACAGATTAAAAGAGAGACAAACAAAAGGAAACAAAGTTCCAGTGATGGAGGGAGCGTGACGGCTGTTTTTATAACCTCGATGAAAGAAAAACTAGTCTGGGTGGAGATATTCTACTCATTTTATCATCTTACAAATTAATGTGCCACAAAGTTGTGACTTTGGTACAGCTCAAAGTTACTAGCAATGCCTTCAAACCAATAGTCACAAACTCCCATAACATGTCAGTTTTTAGTCAAGTTTTATTGTATTTATTTGTTCAAATTGTGGAAATAATTTGATTGAGCCATTAGCAGTATTGATTATATTTCTATTGTGTGAATAATTTAAAGTGCTTACAACAAACAGCAAGTGAGACAAAAGAGAAATTAATCAGTTTGGTGTTTGTAATCAATGCAGAAAGAAAAGAGCATCAGAAAAAAATATTATTTCTCTAAATTTCCATTTTTGTCGATCCAAGCAACACTCCAAACTTTAATATTCAAAATGAATTGTAGACTTTTCTACCATGCATATGTTATTATTAAACTTTTGAACATAGCAACTTTGAAGTCCAGTTTAATGTGACAAACCAACATAAAGTACAACATAACTGTGATATCTAAGTAAATATAGAAGCGATATGGTTTCAAAACGTTTTAGTCAGGCCTTTGCAATGAGCCTTACTTTTATCCAGGAGATTTAAAAATAACTGCTCTCAGATGCTCTCCATCAAATTTGATTTATTTGACTTGAATTGGAGGAAATGTTCAGTCTTGCAAAGCTGCTCAAGACTCACTATGTCAGACTTGCAGCCATAACTTCAATATATTGACTCAGGTTCTGAATATACATTAATTAATGCCACACGTTGCTGATTGTTTCTTTGGAAAACAATTTCAAAAGTGTTTTACTTCCACTACACGATTATACACCTCTATTTGTCGAAACTCTGAAATTTATGATTGTATTTATAGCTCATGAATTGTTTTGAATAGGTGCTGTAACTCTTCCTCCTGCATGAAAAGGAAGCCAGCAGAGCACTGTCTACTGTAATTAACTTTTTATTATGGTAAAAGCAGCTCATAATTATGTGCTACATAAAATGAATCGCATCATTTTGTTAGGAATAATCTTTAGTTTGCAGATGAGACAGATGTGACCAAACAGGAGTACATACTCATGGATGCACATGAATTAGTTTTAAGTGCTGATCCTTCAAAACATGCAGGTTAACATATCCTTTAAGAGAGACGGTTATAAAAAAGATAGTCAGAAAGTAATATCTAAAGTCAATCTAGAAGAAGCAATGAAAGCAGCTGCATAAACCAAAGTCATTTCTTTCCAGGTTTTCTAGGATCTAAGAATATTTAACTTGAAACATCACCTAACACTTCAAATCCTTTCTTTATGCTAACATCCTTATAAATGTTGCATTATTTCTTCAAATTTGGTCTCATAAAAGTGGCTATAAAGCAAAAACATTAACCCATGCGAAGCATAATGTAAAACCATTAACCTCTACTAGCTTAAATCCATGAATAAAACATAAAGCAACGATGCATTTAAAGCTCTACTCCCCTCTGTAACCTATTTTCTCATGTGCAAAGGTCAGCAATGCTTCTGCAGCTGCAGTTTTATGAAGTCTCCCTCACACTGACGTGAGATCCACGTCATCTCTCGCTGCCGTCCTAATCACAATCTGTTTCTCTCGGTAATTTTCTCAGGAGACTTGATATCATTGACAATGTGACATGCACACAGCAACATCAGCATGTTGAGTCTCTTCCACTGCCCCAATGGAGGCATTTTGGTACACACTGAATAAAAGCCTTAACAACTTGGTGATAAAAAAGCTGGCTGTCCAGCTGGCAGTACAAAGCAAGGGAGCTCTCTTTTACAGCCCTTTTTGCTTAGAAATCTTATTAGCAGTTGAGTCATTTCATCATTCAGTTTGAGCAAATAATAAATACAAATCTTCCCCTGAAAATTCTTCAAATAACAAGAAGGAACAAGCCGCTCATTTCTAAGGTGAAGGCTGTGTGCATAAAACCAGATATGTACAAACTTTTCAAATCTTTGTTGTACTTTTAGGCTGGAACAAGCGAGTGGACTACGAGCCGGGGACTGGAAGCAAGCAGCTCTTTCCCAAGATGCACCTGGAAACATGCGGCGGTCCGCTGTCAGGTGTGAAGGCCATGGTGGAGCTGCAGACAAATCACATCGGAAAGGGCTGTGACCGTGAAACCTACTCTGAAAAATCTCTGCAGAAACTTTGTGGTAAGGAAAAATACAAAATACAGGGGAAAAAAAGAGTAGAGAGAATGGATTGTTATAAAGTAATAAGTGAGAATGTTCTAATTAAATAGAGCTGAGCTTTTTGATAGCCAAGAACTAAGACTGTATAACATTTTAATTCAGATATAAAATTACCTCCTGACATCTTAACCTTCTCAGTAGAGTAATAGACCGATTTCCATCATAGTTCTTCAATCTTGCACATTATTTAAAGGAGCCTTTTAAAAAGAAAACTATTAAACTTCCCAAATTAATTTCAAACTTTCATTAAATGTGACATTTATTTGATCCATTTTTAACCAGAAACACATTGTGCAGTACCTCGCGAAAGTATTTGTACCTCATGAACTTGTTCACATTTGTCACATAACTTTCTGTAAGTAGCAGATGGGGCTTTCTCTCAGGGATTCAAAAATCTTGCTAATCTCCCAAGAAGACCTGATTTTTTTCCTATTTTAGTCCTTAAGACAGATTCTCCCACCTGAGCAATAGATCTCTGCAGCTTCTGCAGGGACGCCGTGGACGTTTTGAGTGCTTCTCTGATTAATAGTCAACGTTTTCTGACCGGCACATCCAGGAGCAGCCTCAGGCAGCACCGACCTCCTTCCTGCCCCGAGCGCCTCCACAAACTGGACCGCGTCTCTCCTCACTGACAGCGGACGTGAGAGCGACCTCATCTACAGGTTTGACGGGCGCCAGGCTGCAAATGTTCCATTTCACGTGGTGCCCCAGAACCTGACAGACCAGTTCACCATAGCAACGTGGATGAAACACGGGCCGAGTCCGGGACTTAGAGCTGAGAAGGAAACCATACTGTGCAACTCTGACAAGACAGGTGGGGAAATCCTCTCACATTACACTAAAGTGTTGAAGCTTGATATGACATTAATATTTGCATATACCTTAGGTCAGTTTTTTCCCCTTAAGAGTTCAATGTTTCCCCTCTCTATTATTAGAGGCATCCAACATAATTAAAATACCTCATAGAAAGATTGAATAATTAGGCTCTGAATGGATTCCACAAGCACAAGTCCTCTACAACTTTTCTGCCTACTTCATATCTGGATGCTACAGCTTAAAATACATAATTAAACATTTAGACAGCTCAGGCCATCTGAATTTTCTAACAGATGGCTTATTTGCTTAAAAATGGGTGTTTTGAACTTGAAAGCAAAGCTTGTTTTTCTTTTTTTCATAAAAAGTGGGTTATTTTTCTGACATATAAGGACAAGCATTGGCTAATCACTGGGGAGTAATGAGAAATAAACTCCTCTTCTGAAAGCGTTTAATGATCTCTTAGACAGGCTTTACTGTAAAGTCCTCAAGCGAAAAAGAGCTGAGTATTCATTTGGAGGACTTGTTTTCTTGAAAATTCAGAAAATGAGCATGCATCCTGTTTACTTTGCACATAATGATTGCGTTCGGCGTGTTTTGTGTGCGTGCAGAGATGAACCGCCACCACTACTCTCTGTATGTTCACAACTGCCGCCTGGTGTTCCTGCTCAGGAGAGATTTCACGCAGATTGACACTTTCCGACCCGCTGAGTTCCACTGGAAGCTGGAGCAGGTGAGGAGGGTGTGTGAGAAGTGGGAGTTGGGGTGCGTGTGTGTGTGTGTAGGCTTGTTTGTGCCCCATCTGAGTGCAAACTAAACCAAGGGTGATTCTCTTCAGCAAGTGAAGGGCTATCGCTATTTGTGTAGTGAAGGGAAACGCTTTCCCCTCTAATTACCAGAGGCCTTCCATCACTTTCTTCCTCTCCCGGCGGGAGATAAGAGAGCAGCAGACACCCCTATGCTACAAGTTAAAACACACAAACACACGCCTACACACGTCAAGAGTGGAAAGTCTATTTAGCTCTGGTTAATGGCTCTCCCAGCAGCAGATCGCTGCTATCTTTCATTTACCTGGAGCGTTTTTGAACCGCTGTGCAGTGAAGCTTTCGGTTTCCGTTCTTTAGAGCTGTTTTAAGAGAAAGCGCATTGCATCACATTATGTTGTCTCACCTGCTATGGAAGGTTACAAAGAAACCATCAAATGTTGCACCGTGCCTCTCTTGCATAAGAAAGGAGTTGCAATGCAGACAGTTTTCCTGGAGTTTTATTCTCCGACTTGCCATCTGCTTTGGCTTCGTTTCTTCACGTCGTCGCCGTGGTAGAGCAGTCAACATTAAAGATTTGTTGAGTCACTTTTAACTATCCAAGAAATTACTGAGCAGATAAATTCTCTACAATGTACATTTAAATGAGTTGATAAAGTCTCCTGTACAGTAATTGTATACTCCTACTACTTATTTTGCTTAAGTATGATTGCTTGAATACTGTTAAAAACTTGATTTGTTTGGTTTGACTCGGGATGTTTATTATGCAGGTGTAGGAAATATATTTTTGGCTTTTCTGTTTGTGTGATAAGGTTTTGCAGAGTTTTACCTTGGATTATTGATTAGCAGCTTGCAAACGTATGTGTGCCCTTTGAACCTATCCAAATTTTGATGTGCTACAAAAAACAAACTTGTGTATATTTTATTAGGATTAAATGTGATAGACCAAAATGCGTAATGTAGAGTGGACGCAAAATGACCCATGGTTTTCAAAGTTTGTCTTGCAGATAAAAATGTTTCACGGATTTGTAGCTGCAACTCATTTAGGGCATATTACTTCCAGTTTTGCATATCTGTTTGTTTTTTTTCACAGTTTCTCTATGCATAATACCTCAAGGTTAGTCAGATGAGATGGAGATTTGTGTACAACAGCTTCTGTACACAGAAAAGGCTGCTGATCTAAAGTATTACATTATAGTTGTGTCTGTAGGATCATGAAGGTCAACATCCACCCCAGTGACAATTTGTTTGCACCAGCTAACAGTTTTCTTTTTTCCATGGATATTTAGCTCCATATATATCTTCCCATCAACCCTGACCAGCTTTCCTGTGCCTGCTGAGAAAGGGCCTTCCCACAGCAGGAGTGCTTCCTAGTGTTGCACGGTGAAACTTTTCTACAACGTGCAATTTGTTCCAAAGAGTTTCATTTCGGTCTCATCTGAGTGGCACACTTTCTCTAACATGTCTGCTGTGTCCCCCATGGAGCTCGTGACAATGTTTAAATTGGACACTGGTAGATTTTTTTTTTCCCCACTTATTCATAAAGGTCAGATTTGTAAAGTTAATGATTCCACAAATCAATAACAACAGTCTCTCTCCTTCAGAGTTAATTGTCTGATTAACACTCTTCTTACCTGTCTTATCAGCTTTGGTAGACGACATGTTTTGCGGCTGCACCATTCTCTTTCCTATTTTTTATTTTTTTTTTCTGCTATAATAATGCTCTGTAAAATGTGTAAAGCTTTCAACATTGTTATAAAACCCAGCACAGCTTTCAGCTTCTCCACATTTTTACCTCTGAACTGTCTGCTGGACTCCTTGTTTGCTCCTTATTCATTAATGTTATGTAGCAAACCTAGATTGACATTTTTTATTTAACACATTTTAACTCTGTTTATAAATTAGGTTACTTTTAAAAGGGAGTTAATAGCATTGGATTTTATTTAGAGTTTTCAGACTTAAGACAAATTTTGAAAATCTCTATTAAAGTACAATGAGTATGTGGTTGCAATTTCACAAAACAAGAAAAGCATCAATGGGTATTAATACCTTTACAAGTTAATTTTTACATTTATTTTGGTCTAAAAATTCATATTTCTCATGTGAAGTTAACCAGCAGAGTGTATATTCTCTGGACTGTCTGTCGCGGTGTTTGTTCGCTCTCACCAAGAAAGGTTTATTGCAGGTCACTGGTTCAGCAAAATGCCTTTTCCTCCTGTGTACCATTCAAACAGGCATTTGTTTGATCTGGGTCAAAGGTAGATTAAAAAGTGTTTTTCTCATTCTGCTGTTCTTTTCCCTGGAGCCTCTAGAGGTGAATGTGACAAAGAAATGCCATCCGAGCAGCAGAATGCAGTCTTCTGAGCAAACAGCCTGCAGACTCCTCTCCTCTGTTCTATTACTCTCTTGTCATTTGTTCTGTAAATGTTTTTTTTGTTTTTTTTTGCTTTCTCTCATATTACTACTTTTACTTTTTACATTTCACACATCAAACACAAACAGTAAGAACTGTATAGGGTGTAGACAGCAGAGTCTTCATTTGCTCATGTTCCAGCTGAATATTGAGCCGGATACAGAAACTTCATCAGGAGACAAGTTACTACGATCAAGAGCGCTGCTTGGTGCCTGAAATATTTTAATCATAAACAATTTTGATCTCCAGTTTTATGGACTCAGACTTCCTTTTAATTTGCTTCTGTTCATCCTTTTTACGGAGTTTTAAAAGTCTACACAAGTTTTTGTTTTGACATTGAAGACAGTTCTCCTTATTTTGAGTCCAGAACAGGAACATTTTCAAACAAAAAGTGTTTCTTTTGGAAAGACCACATCTGTATGAACTGTCAGATAAAAGGGATTAGCCTGTGTTGTGTCAGCAGAAAGTTTCTCCGCAAAGACAAAGTTCATTCCTGTTTGTTTAGTTGAACCCATGACCAATACAAGAGTTATTAACATAGTGACAGATATAAATATTATAACAGAAACCAGGTGATTCCATGTTGCTGTTATATGAAAACCTGGCAAATAGAGGATGATCGACTGAAGGATGATTCATCTCTTAGGTCAGTTTTTTTAAACATAAATTTTAAGTATTTTTTCCCTCCCGTTGACGGTTTTTTATTATACTTGACACTTTTCCCCTTGTTCTCCACCTAATCACTTTCCTCATTGTTTAGGCACAAACTATGCTGTTATAGTCAGGTTCAGGGACTGGAGTAAAAAAAGAAGACAAACCAGACAAAAATAAAAATACTTTAAGAGACTTTCAGAAAGCCCAAAGAAGTCCAATCCAGACCACTAACAGATTACATGAAAGTTTGACTTTTTGCACTCAAAGATAAAAAAAAAAAAAAGTCTTTCTTGTTACTTTTGATATTTCTTTTCCAGTACAAATGTATTCACTTAAGATGTAATTCACACTTTTCTATTTGCAGTGGGGGACGATTGTTTACTCTACATGCCATTTCCGGACAGCTTCACATCGTAGCTTCCTTCAAAATTGAGCCAAACGGTATCGATCGGGTAAAACCAGATCCAATCGCTTTAACTGCTTGAAGCGGGTTATTGCAATTGGTGCAATAAAAGTTTTCTCTCCATGGAAACCCAGCCAACTGGATTGAATCATTGACTTTACAGCAGTCAATTCTCCTCAAAAACCTCCTTTTATTGCTGGTGAAAACCGTTTCTTTGGTGAGCTTAAATGTCCTAAAATTTGTCTAAATATTTGTTGTTAATACGTTTAAACACAAAACAAAGTCTGTGTTAGTCCAGGTTTTATACTTCCTGATTTCCTCTGAAGGTTGAGGAGAAATCCAGCGAATCAATCCTTTTTCTCAGCTCCCCATAGAGACGTAGCTACTCAGGCCTCAACTACCATTTGCAGGGACTTTTACTGGGTACAAAAAAGAATAATGAAGACAAGCATTATATGTTGTGACTTACGTACTGAGCTCTAGTTGTATGTCTTTCTTTTTATGTTTTATTAGATAATAATTCTGTGTCTGACTCACTAGTGATTTACCGCTACTGCTTATCATTATCCTTGAGTTTCTGAAGTTCGAGGGGTGACCTATGAATTAGAGCTGCTGTATTTCTTTGTGTGGAATAATGAGGACAGGAGCAGTGGAGATTGTTGAATGAGGAGAGTGGTAAACTGGGGGAGAGCGGAGTGAGGGGTTTTATATAGCTGCTGCACTTAGTAAGGACACTCAATGGCTTCCGTGGCAACTCCATTTAGCTCTATTGATTTTGCAATTCTCATCCCAGGAGAGGTGGGGTAGAGCAGGATGAAAGGAGGCTGGCAAAGAGCGAGGGAGGGAGAGAGAAGCACCCATTTGCCACATCGATCCGCAGTCTGTAGGAATGTCACTTCTGACAGAAACCTTTACGCACGCGCCCACAGGCTCTGACTTATTTGAATTTCGCGTGGCTGCGCCCGCACACAGATGATTCTTATCTTCCTCCCTTTTTTCAGTCTTCATTATGAACTGGAGGACGAATCGCAGCTGTTTGTATGCAGGACCCACTTTCCTGAACCCGAGAGTCTATCAGCCAAGTCCAGTTGCCCTGAGGATATTTGCTCAATCAGAAAATCTTTTTCAAGTCATGTTGAAAACATGGACTCAAGTCACATAGACGATGGTTCAGAAAACAGGGTACAAGCTGCAATAAACCAGCATTTCTCATTTAAAAACACCTACATGTATAAATATTGACGCCTAGAACAAAAGTAACATGTGATGTTTAACCCTTTATGACGATGCTCCTACATAGTCCAAGATAATTTATTTAATTTCAAAAATCAGTCAAACCATTTGGGTGGACTGTTTAATTTGAGCAGGACAGAAAGGGAGGCAAATAAATGTAAAATCAGTAATTTCATTAAAACAATTGTTTCTTAACATGGGATTTTTATCCCAGTGAGAGATTTAATTTTTTTTTCAATGTTACCACAATAAAATATTTATTTTGGGGACTTTACCAGGAAGGCTAATAAATGTGGCCAGCACTGTACAGGGTGGGCCATACGTTTCCATACATAGGAAAATGTAAAATGTATGTTCCTTTTATATTTTAGATACCCAAGAAGATGTGTTTGACAAAAGAGCAAAGAATTGAAATTATACTGATGGCTGGATCGGGAAGCAGACGCATGGTTGCACGAAACTTTAGCAGAAAACATGGAACGAGCATCACACACACGACACTGGGGCAAAACTTATTTGCAAGTTTCAGAAAACTGGAAATGTTACAGATCAACCACAAAGTGATCCAAGATGTGCAGCGATTACACAGATTCCCACAAAAATAACAATGGTTGTCTGACATAAAATGTTTATTTTTTCTTTGTATGGGAACTTATGGCCCACCCTGTAGTTTGTCAGAGTTTAGAGGTGAGTCCAGCTAGTTTTGCCCACCAGAGGCTATATATTTATAGAAACAAATATCACTTCAGAATCGATCAGTATTTCCATCCAGACTTCCTGAAATAATAAAACATTTGTGTCCATCAGAAACTTTGTAATGTCCCCTGCTATTAATCGTCTCTGTCTGTTGTTAGTGGCAGCGCCACAGTGCTGGAGTCGAAACAGCATCACATTTTCTGCTTGTCAGTAATGCATCTAGCTTTATCTGCCTTATCTGCTTGCTAACACCAGGCCTGTGGTACTGTAGATTGTTCCCTGCTTCGTGTTGATTAAAAGCCCTCGCTTTGTTTCTCAGGAGATTAATTGGATGCTGCAGACAGTTGTGACGCTGTGTGAGTGGAGAGATTCTCTCCCTGTTTGCAATAGATATCAGGATGTGTTAAAGTGTTTAGGCAAACAGTGATTTGCTTTTATCTCCTTCAGCAGAGACTAATAAATGCCTCTGATCAATTTAAAGATATTTTCTTTAATCAAGGATCAGGATGTTTAGGTTGTACTAAACGTTTTTAAAAGTTAAGCAAAAGCATTTAAATTAAGTATATAAGAGGGAAGCTGCTTCCTTTGTTATCTAATTTGATATGTGCTGAGGGTTATTGCAATATTGTGTGAAACAAATCGCTATATGTCAAACCCTTTTAGTATATTTTGTTGAAAGAAACTGGGAAGTTTTTAATGAGGCACAAGGCAGTACATTCTCAGGTTAACCACCAATTGTGGATAATAACATAGACGTGTTGCATGATTGTAACTTACAGCCACAGCAGCAAAAGAATAATTTGAATCAAAGTACACTCATGTGCTAGAATGGCCTAGATGAAGTCTAGACTTAAATACGATCGAGAACTTGAACATTGATATTCACAATGTTGAATTGTACTGAGCTTGAGAGGCTTTGCAAAGCTGAACAGTGCAGTGTTGCATTCTGGGCTTGTTAGAGGCTTCCTGTCTGTTCCACTGAACTGTTTTTATTTATTTATTTTTGCAAATGGTAATCAGAGAGGCACAGTGACAGACAAAGAGAAGAAAGACAACATGGAGAGAGAAGTCTGGGAAGGACTGCTGTATTTATCCCCAGTAAGAAACTATAGCCTGTGATCATGGCAAAATAAGACATTTAATTGGATCCAAATTAGCTTCCAGTCAACGAGAGATTCTGTCTGTCTCCCACAGCTTTCACATGTAGTATATTTGTGATATTAATGGAGTTTCAACACTTAGAGGACATAGCTGAAGCAGTAGCATCGGTTACAACTTTGTGGAGGAATGTATTATCACCACCATCACTTTGAAGCACCGTAGTGATGGTTACCAGTGACTGTTTCAAACGCTGGCAAAAAACTCTCTAAATAAATTTGAAATGAGGAAATTTCTGTGTTTCCTTCAAATCTTATTTTACTTTATTTAACCAGGAAAGTCCCATTGAGATTCAAAACCTCTTTTTCAAGGGAGTCCAGCATTTTATTTAGTAGTTAAATTGCAATTAAAATGCTATTACTAAAACAATAGCAATTTAAAGAATTCATCTCTCAGTCTGGACTTAAAAGTGCTCAGTTCATTTCCAGTCTTTTTGCAACATGTTTCATGTTAACAGAGCTGAATAAGCAATGGCCCTTTTCCCACTTCTGTGCAGGGAAATGAGCCTGAGAGCAAAAAAATTCAAAAATAACCATTGTTTCAAATCAAAACTTTGTCCTTTGGTAAATACTGGGGCCTTTACCTCAGTGCACATAAACTTTAGACCTTATCTGATAAAATTGTGGATCTCCCATACTCCTACACAGTTATAATACCCATTTTAATCCCTAAAATGGAAAAAAGCTGAGTTGTGACATCACAACCCCATTCTCTTCATGGTGCTTTTAACACATTTCAGGTTTTAATTTGTAAATAACATTAAAAAAAAATAAAAAAAACATATGATTTTCTTTCCATTTCACTATTAAGAATATTGTGTAGTATTAACACAAAAACAATAACATTTACATTTGTAAGTAAAAATTGCTGAAACATTAATGGTGTATGAATACTTTTTGAAAGAAAGGCATTTTATTTTCACTTATCTGTGGCAACACAGCGTCAAAATGGATTTTGATTTACATTTCATTGGGTTTTTTGTATGATTTGTCGTCACTATTTTCCAGATGCATTTAGCTACTCAGCAGGAGCCTGTCTGCCTTAGGTTCTTATTATCCTTCAAAATGTAAATAACTTTCCAATGTGAGTGTGTGTGTGTGTTTGTTCAGACCTGAGGGCGACGGATAGCGTCAGTGTTCGTGTGTCAAAGTAGAGGCACTTAAACTCATTGTGTGATTACCGTACATGCTGGGTGTGCCTCTCTAGCCTGTCGTCAACATACTAATGCACTGACAGCGTGTGCCATCCGTCCATTTACTGTTTCCTTTAAATCCATCAGCCTCATTTCAGCAGGAGGCATAAATGCTTTTCATGCTGGTTGGAGAAAGGAACTTTAATAATGTGCAGATGCTTCTTTGAGTCGTTTCACTTTCTGGGAGTGAAACATTGACAAAGGGCAAAAGCAGAAGGTTTAATAAGATTGTGAAACAAAATAGGATTCCTAAACATTACAACAAAAAAACCCATTTAATTTATTGTAGGATGTTAAGCTGAAGAGGTCAAAGTCTTCGCCTTATTTTTCTGTTGTGCAGCTGGCATAAATCACATTTTAGAAAATGTAAATGAGCTTTTTTGCTTTAGACAATATTTCCTCAAACTTTCTGTTTTTACCTTTTTAAGCTTTTTGGTAATTTTTTATTTGATCATGAGATTAGCAAAACAAGTTATGAAATAAATGTATACAATTCAGTTTACAAAATAAAATTCAAATAAAATTCTAAAATTATACTTTTTGTATGACAAGGTATTTTTTCATTCTTTTCTTTTTTACTATGACAATCAAATTGTCTCCCACATAAAATGCTGTTTCAGCACAAGAGAGGATCTGTGTGGATAGAGGTGAAAAATGTGAAGAGGGAAAGAGAAGATTAAAAGGGAAAGATAAGATAAGAGGAAATTAGGCAGGGGGTGATGATGTGAAGGTGGGGATAACAGAGGAAGGGAAAAAATGAGGAAATTAGATGTGACATAGGGCATGGACTAGGACAGATGAGAAGAAGACGAGCAGATACTCTGACATCAGTAAAACAATTATGATAGCTAACGGAACTAAATGAGTAACTATAATGGGGAGATTTCCAAATAAAGAGTATTGTAACTAAAATCTAGGTCAAGTAATATTTTCCTCAACCTTTAATCCAAAACAAAAAAAGAAGGAAAAGTTGAAATTTTGCCATTTATTTCACAGCCACAATTCAATAGATCTATTTTTTGTTTATTTGTAATGAATGAACTAGTCACCTGTCCAGGTTGTACCCGCCTTCTTCTCCATCAACCGCTTGAGATATGAACCAATGGATGGAGCTGCCTAATTTTACTGAAACACTTTGGCTCATTCCCTAATTGTTTTAACATCACGTTGTATTTTATATCAACCTTCTGCGAGGCCTTTAAATCTGTTGTTTCATCTCACATCCTTTATTCCGACCTGCTGC
This sequence comes from Alfaro cultratus, assembly GCA_903066825.1. Classification (NCBI taxonomy): domain Eukaryota; kingdom Metazoa; phylum Chordata; class Actinopteri; order Cyprinodontiformes; family Poeciliidae; genus Alfaro; species Alfaro cultratus. Next base: position 16,999 of record CAEFZX010000322.1, on the reverse strand, counting down.
AAAGTTGCTCCGACTAGCAGCTGTTTGCAATGAACAAATCAAACAGGAACAATTTAAATAAATCAACAAACATGCAGTTTCCCCAATTAAAACACAAACTTCTATTTTTGGTCATCTTTTCACTGCACATACTTTATTCTTCGTCCTCCGGACTAGAAAGCCCCAGTTTTTATTTATCGCTCCGCAGAGCAGGATTCCCAAACCTCTTTGGCTCATTAATGAAGCTGTGAGCAATTTGGAGCTGACTTTTCTTGTGCCTTTGGACCAGTAGTGGTCTACATCTCGAAGAGTTCAGGCCTGAAGCCAAGTCTTTCCGCAGATCTTTTGATGTTGATTGAGGGATTTGGCCACCTGTCTCATCAGGACGGGTTGACTTGTCAGATTTCAGTATATAAAAAAAATCTTTGTCTGAATCGTATACATCCATATTTTTGTCCATTTTTGTGTGACGTTTTTACTGAGTTACTAAGTTTTGCTTTGATTTGCTCAGCATGACTCTGTGTTTAATTTTGTAGTGATCCAAAGTAGGAAACCATCCAAACATTCAATGGCCTTGGCTGGATAAGTTGAGCTAGGAAATAGCAGAGTGGGTAGTAAAGTCCAGTTTAGTTCTGTGAATGAACAGCCTGACTCTGGACTCTAAAAGTAGTTGCTTTCCTCCTCCTCCTCCTCCTCCTCCTTCTCCTTCTTCTTCTTCTTCTTCTTCTTCTTCTTCTTCTTCTTCTTCTTCTTCTTCTTCTTCTTCTTCTTCTTCTTCTTCGTCAGTTCCTGATGCTGGGAAAACTGACACATCCAGATGGCTCCTGTTTATTTGTATTAGGCCTTTCTTTAATCCTCAGAGAGCAATCGGGCCAACATTTGAGACCTACAGATGTAGAATTGATCATTTCTTTGTTTATTGTTTAAGAAAGGTTCATTAGATTCACATTAATCAATCCAAAACTGACAATCGTATTAATATTTAATAAATCCTTAATCATACGTAATTAAATACAGGTTGTTACAACTAAATGTTTCTGGGAGAGGAATGAGAATGGATTATTAAACTGCATTTTTACACACAATAGATTTTTGTGTGTGATCAATTCAGTACCAGAAGAATTAAAATGGCCTTTCCCTTTAGTCAGAGCTAAAGGGAAAGGTTTACTGTTTGCATTTTGCATCAGCTACATCTTATTTCTTGTTACCTAATTCATTATAATGAAGAACCATAGTGATCTCTCATCGCTGACACGTTCGACACCCATTTAGTGAATGAATGATACATACATTAACAGGATTCATTAGATCAAATTGTATAGAATCCAACACTAACATGCCCTTCAGATGATGTGAAAGTCCTCTAAATGACAAGAAACATTAAAATAAGCATCTTTCATTTGTGCTTTATGAATCCCTCTTCATCCCTCTCCAGTGAATCCAAATGATCTTGACCTTATTAAGTGGCTTCCAGGCAGCCAAACACAAAGACTTTGTTGTCCTGTTTATGTCAGCAGATTTAAAAATTCACAAATGCTGCCTATGAGTAAGGATTTTGTTTTTATTTGGATCTACTCTGCCTCATCGGTCACATAAGCCCTCTTAAAAGAGGAAAGATTTGAAACTCTGCTCCACTTGTTAGTTGAACTAAGCCATTGCAGGTAGAGCCTAAGTATTTTTCTAGAAGCTGAAAACCTAAACTGTAAGTATACAATCTACAAATTGTGTAATTTTCCAGCTCCTGTTGGTCCTAGTTCTCCTTTTTATTGGGGCCTGAGATGTAATATTTTGTCTTAAAACACTTTGTGGCAGAGTTCGCCAAGTAGATGGTCTTAAATGTGAAGCTTTATTCTCAGCAATAAACCACAGCGGTGCGAAATTGAAATACACAACACAAATAACCTGGCTCAGCAAAGTAGGATTTAGTCTTTTTGGTTATTAGTAGCTGTGTGTAAGAGTCTGCCAATACTTGATCATGTCCAACAAAGTTACAAATCATCTGAATGCCAGAAAGAGGTGTGCTAAGGTTTTATTCTGCGATCAAAGCTTTTCTTAAGGACCCAAATAACAACAAGCAACTATTGTTTACTAATCTTTCCATTTTTTGGGAACAGTTGGTTAAAAAAAACATAAAATCTGCTTTTTAATAGAAAAAGCATCTTTCTGAAGTGCTTTCCAGTCAGGTTTTTTTGGCGTCACCACAGCAGCGCTATTAAAATATTTAATCAATATGTATCTTAGGAGTGAGATTTTCTCATACTACCTTCGGTTCTTACAGGTCTTACTTTATAGTTTAGTCCTTTTCCTGATTTACAAATTGGGTTGCACAAGGATCAACTCAGGTTTTTTTGAACATCTCTTATATCCACCTCAAAAGATAAAAAGAAATTCAACTCTTTAGTGTTCACAGCTCTTACAGACAAACCACTAAAAACAATGGTTATAAGTCATGCCACAAAGCTTCTAAATTATCAAGTAATTTCCCTGCAAGAACTCATTTTTTTTTACTCATTTCCTAGATAAAGGGCAGGATAAGATTAACAATAGTCCTGCACATTCGGACCATTTTCTACACAAAATATACAAGTGTATTCCATGTCAACGAGTCGTTTGATGTAAGTGTGACATATTGGTTAGAAATGAATTATGTAAATGTATAAGCATGTACATTTTTCAGTGGACAATTTAATTCAGAGGATTGTAAAGATGGATGTCAACAATTACGTTTTAAAGGAGCGGTATTATGCATTTTACAGAGCAATTTTGTTGCGCAATGAAGTTTCTATGTTACCTTTAGTTGTTATAAAAATGCTGCATATTTAAATAATTACTTTAACAGGAAAAAAAATAACACTGCTGTAGCTGATTGTGTTTGTTTAAGGTGTCATGTGATTAACAGCATTTATGGCCAGGGAAGGTTTTGGAAAAATATCTTATTTTCAACTGTGAAGGAGTGTGCTGTTCATAAGTTATGATAAATCATAGGTATTCCTGCTTGACAGTCTCTCAAAGCTCGCATGTGAATAATGTGTGTAAATCTAAGCCATAAATAACTTGATTGATTGTCTTAGTCCCTGAAAAAGCTCGAGGTTATAACAACTCCCACTGCTGTCGCTACTGTACATGTCAAACCAATCGAAAGCTGTAAGAGTAAAGAAATGTAGAGTGACTTTAATAAACCAAGAAGACAGTTTATTTTTTAATTTTTTTGAAGTCATAAAGCTGAACAGACATCTAACATCGAAGGCACATCTGTGTTAAAACTTCTAGTCATAGCAACAGTTTGTTCATGGTTACCAAACGAACTTCTTCTGACCAAACTAAAATAATCTACTTGAGAGATATCAGATTACCTCAGCAAAACATCAGGGACAAATTTCAGCATTACACTCCACACTAACGAGTCAGTAAGGTCTTCTCTGATGGAAAACAACTTTTGGGATGTTTATAAAGAAAAGATCATTACTCTCCTGCATAAATATGCAGACAATCTGAGGCCAAGAGTGTCAAGTCAATGAAAAGTAGTTTGGACCTGATGGAGTCCTGAGAGAAAGAAAGAACAAATGCTGAAGGAGCTGGAAGCAACTGAAAATGAGAACTAGTAGGCAGAGAATGAGTTAGATGCAGAAAAGAATATTCTGAAAATGAACAAGTGGAAGCTGCAAGTAAATGTTTGAGGGGGAGCAGAGAGAGCTGAAGAAAGAAACTCAAACATTATCTGTTGACCACAAGAAAACAGAAGTGCTCCAAACAGTTCTCCGAGAAAAGATGAAGCTGTTCAAAGATAAAAGAAAGCAAGACAAGGCACAAAATACCAAAGGCTGATGAAGCACTTGAAGATAGAAAAGAGAGAAATCTGGATGAAAAAAGAGACAGAATAATCAGAAGAAAGAAAAGACCCCAATGTTGGAAGAAGAGGCAAAATATTTGAAAACGAAGGCGAATGAAGAGCTGCAGGAGAAAAAGAGGAGTCGCCTCTACTTTCTCATAGCGAAAACAAGAATCACCATAAATCACTGTGTTTTATGGAGAAAAAAGGCGGAGAAAAAGAGGAGGATTGTGGAGCTGGAGGCAGACAGAGCAAAAAGCCAAAGGGAACTACTCTCCAGTCTGAACATCTGTAGCTCCCTGTGGCCCAACCAGACCTCCAACTCTGCAGACACTCTGCATCCCGTCTTCTCCTCTTTCCACTCACCTCATCCCTCAGAATCTTTCTGCTCGTCTGTTTGACACCTTGAGCATCCTTCCACCTGCTTCACCTGATCCATCACTTTTCCTTCCATCCTTAACCTCATGAAATCCTTCTTCCATCCCAAAAACACAAGTTTCTTCTTCTCACATCCTTCGTTTTCCTATCTCCCTTCAAATTCTCTCACCCACTTCAATTATTGTCAGTAATTATTAATAATTATCAGAAAACATATATGGGAAGAGTGTTTAGTTGCAATGTGATTAATATGCAAAACACTTTCTTTAAACTTCATTTACAATATGTTTGAATTCTTTCACCCTTAGGATGTAATTAAACTAATTATGTCATTAAAATAATTAATATTTCACTAAATTAAAAAAAAGAACTGTTAACTGTGGTGGTAAATAAATAAGGATTAGAAATGCAGATTGACATGTCGCAATGTTTACATTCATCCTCTCTGTTTGTGTTCAGCTTTTACCAAACTTTTTTTTTTTTCTGAATTGTGGAATAAAAATGATCAAGTCCAAATGTAAGCAAAAATAAATAAGAAATAAATAAATAAAATAAACGTATTTACATTTGTGTGGGCGTGGCATCGCTGTAACTGCGTCCTTTTTGAGGGACTGCTCTGATAATTGAGTTCATCATAAGCAGGTCTTTAACCCGCCTTGGGACCAGCTCATTAGAGTGTTTCAACACTCAACGTCTTGTTACACTGATGCCGAGGAAGAATGCTTTCAACCTCCCACTGATTAATATGTTTTCAGGCAAGCTGTGTGTGTTTAAACGTGCCTCAGCAGCAGAAGGAAAACTGCTGATTTTATCTGCTAATGAGGTCTATGTGCAGCACACGTGCCTGTGTTGTGCCAGCGTAATTTCTGATATTCTGAAGTCTGTCAGCAGCTTAAGCTAACCGAGTGCTGCTATGGATCAGGAGGTTAGTACCGGGTAATTACAATAATCACATCTGTTGAGATCAGATTAATTTTAGCACTACAGCCACTCTGAGATCCAGATTTGTATGGAAATATCAATTCTTCTAATGTTCATCACTCAGCTGACTCGCTGCAGTGCTCACGTTTTATTTAAGACCTCTGAGCTGTCATATTTGATTTGGATGCTTCCTGGAAAGGATTTTCAATAAATGCAGTTGCAGAGAGTATGTTCCAAAAGCAACACTAAAAACTATGGGGAATTGGGTTTGCGTGCGTGCGTGCGTGCGTGCGTGCGTGCGTGCGTGTGTGTGTGTATGCGTTGTTTTGTCTCTTTGTTTCTATCTGGATTCCACTTCCTCCGTTTTTACACCCAGAGAAAAGAAGTTGAGTGAAAAACACAATAGATACAACAGAAATCATCGTCTTCACTGTGGGGGTCAAACTCAGAAAATCACTTTGGAGCTGTCAGATTTTCCCACCAACAGAACTTATTCAAGGTTTTCCCTGAATTTTTCTGAAAGTCTAACTTTACCAATAAGGCTGCAGGAAATATGTATGTGCCAGACTGAACCCTGTACTGTAAATATAGATACTTTGAGGTCAACCTTTGATTCCTACAAAGAGAAATAGCTTCTGTCAATTCTAGGTTTTTTATCAATACTTTGTTACAGTTTTCTGTTTTGATTCACATAATTTTTGTAAGTTTTTTTGCTTTATTCTTTATCTAATAACGCATCTATGTCTTGTTTCATTCTCTTTTAGGTTAAATTTCATCATATATAGTCTAACCTTGATAAAGTAAGAGTAAGGAATGTGTTGCACAGCGTTAATGAGGTACAAGCTTTTTGAAGAGTTAATTGTTGTTTCATGAAATTTTCACTTCCCTTTATATTTGTTGCAGCTATATTACATATTGTAGCTTGTAGATTTAAACTCTCTAATTTGGTTTTCCAATGCTGCTGCTCCCATTCTCACTAAAACTACAAAAATAGATCACATCACTCCAATACTAAACTTCCTTCACTGGCTCCATGTAACTCAGAGAATAGACTTTGAAATGCTATTGTTAGTTTTTACACCATTAATTGACTTAGCACCAAACCACACTATGTCGTTCATCAGATCTGCTCTGCGTACCCAAAGTCAGAAACAAACACGGAGAAGCAGAATTAAGCTTTTGTGCTCCTCTAAATTTGAACAAACTTCTAGAAAGCTGCAAAAATGCTTCATTTTAAGGATATTAATTTAATTTAAGGCTAAATACCCATTTAAGAATTTGCCTTTGATAACTAGAAAATCCTACACTAATGCAGTGGTTTTTGTAGACTACATAAGAATTACCCACATTACAGATGAGAAACTTAACTTGAACTTGATGCAAAAGACTTCAGATTAAACATGGACCTTGGTTGGATTGCCAATCTACTGTCTTCCAACAACATTTTGATGCATTAATCAGTCACTGGAGTCGCCAAATGCTGTCATTAAAAATCAGCGCAGATTAGTAGAGCAAATGGAAGATAAAATGCAGACTGTCTTCTTCTGATTTACACCAAATTTTGGTTTTTCATTTATTAACAACTTCACCAAAAAAAAAAAAAAATGTACGTTTCTGACATTTGCTTAAGTTCTGCTGATTGAAACAGTTTATCTACATTGTATTTAGGATTGCTAGTGTGCCACTTACTAAACAAAAACAGTGTAAAGCTGAACCTGTCTGCTTTTAGACATGGGGAAAATCTGGGGATTTTTTTCTGTTTGATATACAGAATACAAATCGTGTGATTGCAAAAATGCTCCATGTAAAGCTTCACATGCTGAGTTTAGTAAACAGATTCCAAATAAATTAACTTTACAAAGGAAATCTGCCAGTATTGCTCAGGATGGAGAGCAGGCGCACAGCCAGCTCTGCACAACGTGAGTCAAAGACACTTTTCAAAATAAATTAACTTACTAGAATGTAATCGTGCACGGCTGTTTCTTTTCCATTCTGAAATATTTCTACATTTAATCTAACGTAACTATTGTGGGCTGTACAAATATTATTAAATTTGTGCATGCCACATGTAGTTATTTTAGAATCATTTTATTCTCAGTCAGGTCTTTGTTGATTCCAGATGAATCAATAAGCAGGTTTGTTGTTTACAATCTGCACCATCATTTATTGACTGAAAAATCGTCATTCTGAAGTGATTCCTCCACTCTAGATGTTGTTCTTATCGTTTAATGAATGCCTCATCAGACCCTCTCTCTGTTAATTAAAAATGGTAACAAAAAGCACAATATTCTTTCTTCAGCTCTTTTATCTCTTCTGCACCTGCTGTGGCTGTAGAGATGATATCCATTATATAGTTTTAAACATTCAGCTGTTTCGTGGTATTAATGTTTGCACACTGTTTATGAGTACCTCATAATTTTTCTTCTGCGTATTAGTTTAACATGAAGCATCTATAAACACATTCTGGATTTATGTTCTGTCATCATTAGTTTTCCGCTTTGTGTAAGCGTCCAGGTTGTAATGATGACTTAAAAATGATCAAATGCTTCTGTGGCTTCATTGAACAACAAAACTGCATTGTTCAGATTGCACAGCTTGATCAGATAATCGTTTAACTGCATGAACAGTAATTAGTCTTGGCTGCAGTGCAGAACTAAAATCAAGTCAGTGGAATCTTAACTTCGCAAACAAAGCAACAGAATCAGCATGAAAAAGGGTCGAGATGCCGCTTTTCAGCAACATCCCCGAGGCCCCCGCTCAGGCATGTCAAGACGTGCTTCACACAACAGAAGTGGAATCAAATCTGAAGAGACAAACAAAAGCAACCCACGTATATGAGAGAGGGGAAATCAGGTGCTGATCTGCACAAGGCTTCAGAACGAGATGGTAAAAGCTTCTGCCTGCAACTTTCTGTTTTTGTTTGTTGCTAACTTTGTTGATTAAAAGTGTTGGAAGTTTCTTGAATATGTGAGGAAAAGTCTGGGTACTGTGAGGTACACTTTGCTTGTGCTTTTGTATAGTATTTTTGTGCAATACATAAGACTGCCAACATTAATGAGTTAACTCATGCAATTAATCTGAAATTTTTATATTACATAACGCATAATAATCATCCATCCATTTTCTTTACACTCTTCTTGTCCCTAGTGGGGTCAGGAGGTGCTGGTGTTTATCTCCAGCTAACGCTCCGGGCGAGAGGCGGGGTCACCTGGACAGGTCTCTAGTCTGTCGCAGCATAATAATCAGGCTACTATTTTCTATTTTGACATAAATGTCTCTGTTCTACGGCGTCTCTGCACATCTACATGTACGAATTATCCGACTGGATAAGGACAAGCGACTGCTGCCTCTTTGCACAATTTGCATAGGAAATGAATGGAGAGGGACATTTAAAATTAACGTTCAAAACAAAATGACTTCCTTGAAATCCTCCTGAATACAAAAACCTGGAGAATCTTCAGACATGCTTGGTTTGAGATGATAAAATATTTTTTGGAAATGTGCATACAGTGGCGGTTTTTGATATGGGCTATATGGGCGGTTTCCCAGGGCGGCATCAGAAAGAGTCGTCCCCTGAACAAGTTTGCTTCTTCTTGCTTCGTTGCTGTTGAGTACTGGGAGACTATATTACCTGCTTTCTGATGCAAAAAAAAATCTAATATTTACTTCCATTTTAATTGGTTGGAGTGCGACAGGAGGGACTTGTGCAACTGCATGTAATATAGAAAAACATTTAAAAAGGTGTTTGAAATCCTTCAGAGATTTAAGTCCATATTGACATATTTGTTCATAATTGACATCTTTTAAGTAAAGACGTCAATTAAATTATGGTTTTGTATTTATAATGTAAGAGAGAGTGTGAGGGAAAGAAAAAGGCATCCTTATTGGGATTTCCCTAAAAATTCAAAGGATGCTTCCACCGTTTGTTAAAAGTTTCTGGCTGTAGCTGCCACTCTTCTCTCGCTCAGGGCCTTTAATGAACACCTCATTAGTCGAAAACCTCATTAGTTGTCTAATGACATGGAGCAAATGATCCAGGGAAGAGGCAAAGGCTTTGTTGCATCTTAGTTACAGAAGGGAAGATGCTCCTTCAAAACAGTGGACTGAAATAATCTTGCATTCTTACCAAAAAATGAAAAGGTATTCCTAGAAAACCGTTTTGAAGCTGTCCTTTTGTCATGCATGTGAAGACTAGGCTTGATTTGCTTTGTAATAAGTGGGAACCTGAAAGACAGTCTCAATACGATGCTTCTCCCTGCTTTCCAGATCTGTGATAAGGAGTGGCACTACTACGTGATCAACGTGGAGTTTCCTGCAGTGACGCTCTTTGTCGATGGCGTGACCTATGAGCCGTACCTGGTGACAGATGATTGGCCGATTCATTCCGCAAAGATTGATACCCAGCTGACTGTGGGTGCCTGCTGGCAAGGTCAGTATGTATGTATTTATGGATGAATGTATGTATGTGTACGTATAGGTTTGTTTATGTAACATGGAGCTTTATGCATTAAAGAAGGTGAAATCGGTCGGAGAACGGCTGCTACAGCATGTTGTCAGAGCTGCTGACAGGTGTTTACTGCTCTGTCAGATGTTTTATATGCTGCAGCGTATTTCATCTCAAGGCTGTGCTGGGCTTCTTTTTTTATCACACAGAATATCAGTATATTTGCCATTTCAATGCAAAAGAAACATCCTTATGCCTTTATTCATAATCCCATTTGTCATTTAGTTACTTTACAGCGTTTTATTGGTACCTACAGCATTCAAATATTGTAAAATAAAATAAGAGTTAAAAAACAGAGAAATCTGATTTTTTACTTAAGCAACATCGTCTTTCATCCAAAAACATTTGCTAAGAGGCAAATGATAGATAGACAGACAGACAGACAGACTGACGTAAGAAATTTATGAACTCCTACCCCATAAACTCATACCATATTTTCAGATGGACCCTCATTATTAAATAAAAAATTAATAAACATATGTTAATTAATTTGGCATTTTATCTGGGTTTACATACATCTATACCCACACACTCATATGCCTCAAATATACACATTTGTGCTGACTCTCACCCACATTTCTATATCCTGTGAAAATGGCCTGTTTATATTTCCTTTTAAGTTGTACTAGATTTTGATTTTGTTCTAACTCCTCATTTAACTTGCTCCATAATTTTACACCATGAATTGAAATACAATTGTCAGATTGTATCTTTTAAAGTTTTGTTGATGTCATGTTCCTCTGGTTGTGTGTAGTATTTCTACAGTCATAGAGACTCCTGGCAGGAAGGTCCTAAATCGTTTATCGGAGTTAAAACTGCTTTACCACACCTTCACAGTGAAAAGAATGCAATTGATGTTACCACTTGTCATCCATACAAATGCTGCTTTACTAGACTTGCTTGTGTTCGAAAATTATGATAGTTATTTATAACCATAGTTCATAAAAATACCTGAAAAGATTTTTCAGAGTAATTGAGAAACAGTACTTTAGGTTAGTGGGTAGGAAATGGTTTGTAGGTGCAAAATATGGGCTGTTGAAGAAAGATTAAACTAATGTATCAGTGAGCTTAAAAGCAGGACACTCACTTTGTTGAGACTCTGCTGCTACAGAACATTTTGCTGATGCTTGACGTGATAAATCCTGCTTACGGTTCTGTGGTGTTGAATTGCTGATGTCTGGGTGTGATTGGTCAGATAGTCATAACCACTAACTATTTTAGATATGAGGACTGAAATTTGTTGAATGTCTAGCTGCCTTCCTTAATAAATACTATTTGCTAACAATTAAAGGCAGTGTGAAATTAAAAGCCAAATGACCCTATAATCAAACAATGAGCTGCAGGTTTTATTAGTTTGTTACATTTTGTAAAAATGTTTTGGACCTGGATTCACTCTGAAACTGGTGACACACAAATTATATGGTAAGCAGCGACGGCTTTTGAATTCGAGATGTTGGAAATTACATTTGAATCCCAAACAGTAAGAAAGAGTGAGGAAGCAGGAGAGCCTCTGTTAGAATGCATTAGGGGATTAAGATTTCATACCCCGAGGCTACGAATGTTTCCTCTTTGAAGCGGGGTGAATGTCAGCAGCAGATTCTGCATGTCATTTCCACAGACGGGAAATTAAAGTAAGTAGTGATTGCGTAGTGGGATGAATGCTGCCATGTTTATTACTTGAAAAATTGCACAAAAGTGCTTCACAGCGCAGAACGGCGCAGGAGAGATCTGTTCGGCAGCTTGTCTAAATAACACTCGAGACTCGTGAGCGTCCTCCAATTCTTCAATCCTAATGTCATTTCGGCTGGTGTTTAAATGTTCTTCCATTCTGCGCCTGATTGCAATTTTCTCTGTCGTCATCATTTTTGCTTCATTGCCTCATCCAGCCCTCTCGAGCTGCCTCTTTCTATGAATCTTTGATTGTGAGAGAAAGCCCTGAAGGGAGGATTAGCAAGAGTGAATGGGGGACAAGTTTTCCAGCTATTACATCCCAATGAAGCCGCTTTAAGCTTCACTAAGCCGCAACTGATAACTTTGCAGGCCATTAGCAAGCAAGATTGCCTTTCAGAGTCTCTCGTTCCTCCATCCTCTTTTCCTCGCAATCAACAAAATGTGGAGTAAAACCAGAAATGCAGACTTCACTTTCACTGCCCTCTGAGCCAAATAAGTTGTCTGTGGTTGCTTTACAAGGTTAACAAGAAAAGGGTTTGAACGCCACAGTTTCCAAGCATTTTGTATCGACTTTTTATCGAGCTTGAATAGCAAATATGTGTCTATTTAGTGATTTAACTTGCCGAAGGATGTTCACATTTATGGTGATTAGATAATGTAGTAAAGAGGACAAGACTGAAGGAAAAGAGTGAAGCCATTACACACAGGAAATGAAAAATGTCTTTACATTAAATTCATTAAATAAAGTACAACATGGCATTCTTTATACATGGTACAGCAGCAGAAAAGAGCAGCCGATGCAGTGCTGCAATCAACAATCCATTTCAATTTACTTCATAAAATGCCAGTTTCCAACAACATTGGTGTCTTTAAAGAAAAAGTAAAGATGCTCCAGTCAAATACAATCAAATCTGTTGTATTGGATTCAGTTATAATTCTGCCCAGTTCAGTACAGAGGGACTGACTCTATCTATAATTATTTATAGATAGGCTCACCTCCTCTTCTGGAAGCTTGTTGCTGCACATCGCAGCAGTGTTTGACTTAGAATAGACCAGCTGTTAAAAAGGTTAAACAAAAATGCAATAACAAAAATCCACTTCAGATAAATTTGAGACAACTTGTTTAATTAATGTAGAAAAACATTTTACAGTGGACTGTAAGAGTCTCAGCATCAACATAGACAACGTAAATTAACTTTGTACTTCTGGTTGTGCTGTATTTTAATGTTTTTCCTAATGTAGCAAAAGAGGAGAACTTAGCATTTATTCTTTCATTCATGTTTAAGAATTCCTTGAATCTCCCGTGGCAACCATTCGGGTTTGTAAAGCACTTGGCGGAACCAAGTGCTGCCTTCCCACAGGCAGCTATTCCTCTGAGCTCCCGCTTCACAGAGCGCCCCTCCCCTTCCCCGATCAGCTCCTGAAGACTAGTGGCAGCAGCAATTAGCAAACACCTGGTGGTGCTGAACTTATCATACAGACTGCTTCTCAGTGCAACACTCCTAAGAATGTCTGTAAACGGCATAATGGAGGAGCATTGTTGTGATGACAGGTGGAGTGTAATAAAGAGACAGAGGCCTAATTTCACTATAATAATAAGTGTTTTTTATATCAAGTAAAACTGAAGGCAACAGTTGTACTTATACATAATACTACTGCTTTCAGACCTCTGTTGATTACTACTTTTCTAAAGTTTACCCAATAAACATCTTTAAATACTGTAATTCCACAAAAAATTAAATGAAACATTCAAATAACACAGATTAACTGTGTACATCACTCTAGTACCTATTCTTCATGAGAACTGTCCAATGCTATAAAAATATTTTTTAAAAAGTCACCATCTGAATTTATTTCAGACATAAAGAGCTTCCTGTTGGAAACGTATGCTGCTGAGATTAATATGTTTCTTGATGGCAGATGACAACAAGTTAATTACCCTTAGCTGATACAGAGTGCTGCTCATCACTCTTTAAATAAAGGAAGAAAGCTCCTAATTATGGAAAAGATTGCTCCTTGAAATAAAAACCTTCAAACTTTTCAAACAAAATCAGAAACAGAATGAACTGTCCATTTTATTATGGATAGAGAGCTAAAAAAAAGATCAAAAGTTGAACTCCTGCAATGTTAATAATGAAGTTAAGTATTTTCATGTGCATAGAGACCAAATAATGCAATATGTTAAACAATAAACACTATACAAAGATCATAATGCCTAATGACGCACTTTGCCTTGTTTGATCCATGTCAAGCCGAATTTATTTGGTAATTGCAGAAATGTATAAATTTCAGTATAAATCAAGATCTTTGGGACTCTAAGGTATAAAATAATGTTTTGACATTGCAAAAACTATTGACAGAATCTCATGGTAAAAGGATTAACTGATCCAACATTGCAGTTAAATTTTAATGTTGTCTAACAAAATGATTGAGTTTTTTTTTTTTCTTCTTCTTCTTCTTCTTCTTCTCCAACTTTTCCCAATATTTTTCTGGCATTTTAGGAAATACTGTAAATAAGTTGGACATTGTGGTTACAGTTGCTGCTTTCAGGACTTGCGTCAAAAGCGATTCTGTGCCTTGTAAGAGTCTAAGGAGAAGCTGCTGTCCGACTTGCTCAGGGCAGTGTTTCTGTGATAGGATCAACTCACACAGGTCCACATGTGCACACACTCCTGTGTGTTTCCCTCTGACCGAGCTGAGGGAGAAGCGAGGCCTCCAGCTAAATGCAGGTTAGCTGCTCATGACAGTATCCATGGTATCTGTCTACATTTCCCCAGGCTGTTCTCTGCAGAACATGTGTTGTTCAAGGAGAAGTTTGCAGAAGGAAGTGACTTTAAACCTTGTTCTGTTCCAGAACAACAAAATAATTTGGACAGGCAACAAAAGTGGTGAGAAAGCTACGCGTACAAAAATAGGATGTGATTATTTTGTTGAGAAGTGTGAGGCTCAGACAACTGGGGAAAGGTGGGATTCACACTGAGCAGACCAGTTTCTTAAATACCCAGCGACTACTGTCAGGCAGCACCGTTTTAAAATCCGGTGCTTTTGGACCGCTCAAAATATTTTAAAGAAGTGTTAGAAAATGCAGAGAAGCTCATTTAAAGGAGGAAGTTGTAAGTTATAAAATATTCTAGCGTGTGAATAAATTGTTTGCATTCAATAGGGATTTTTTTTAAACTGTTCATTTGAAAGCATTTTCCTGGACAGTTTTCTGTTTTTATTGTTTTTGTATGTATTTTGTAGATTAATCAAATAATTTTATCTATCAAGTAAATGCAAGTAAAAATCTTCTCTATTTAAAAAGTGAATGCAAACGAGAGACACTCTCCTAATTCAGATCATAATAATTGTAACATGTCTACATGTTGGGTTTCTATTTAGATGGTGACTCTACAGATGACAACAGATCTAGTCATAAATGTGTCGTCCCAGTATCTACTTTTCTCATACTTATGTTTGCTATTGAGTTATTCAGCTATTATGCAGTATACAAATTGTATAAATATAGTCAGTGATGCAAAAATACATACACTAACATACTTTAAGTGAAGATTTCAGCCTGTGCATACATTTTTCACATTCAAAATTTAGAGATGAACAGCATTTCTGGCTCATGTTAAATTTGAAGAAATTGCTTTTGGTGTTTAAGTTTGAATGTGGTAACAATATTTTATCATCTAGTCTCTTACCGGTCTATTACTAGAATAGACCTTTTAGCATCACTTCTAACATTGTTTCTTTGCCGCTGCCTCCCTTTTCCTTCCGTTTTTGTTTTTTTTTCTCAACACACCTTATTGTCTCGGTTTCCCATCAGGTGGCGAGGTGGCAACGCCGAGGTTCACCCAGTATTTCCACGGCAGCCTCTCAGGTCTGACGATCCGACCAGGCCGTATTGAAACCCAGAAGGTTATCTCCTGCTTGCAGGCCTGCAAAGAAGGCCTTGACATTAACTCCCTCGAAAGCCTTGCTAAGGACATAAAGGTGCATGAAAATACAAAGACACAGTCGCATTTTCGCAAGATACTTCATTCTACTAGTGGTGTAGGGAACACTCGTCACCTCATTTCTGTTACAGAACTATTACACTGTCACATGTAATCAGTGAAGGCTCATGTTCAAGCTAATCTGGAATAGATTTGAAGATAAATGCAGTCCATTACAAACACTTCTGATTAAAGATCAGGGACATTAATTACATAAACCAGATGGGAGGTTAGATTTTAAAGTTGTCTTTGTGTGTCCAGTTTCACTTCAACCCGGCCCAGTCAGTGCTGGTGGTGGAAGGAGGGGATGTGGACAGCATCAACATAGCCATGACCAAAGTCTCTTACATCAACTCTCGGCAGTTCCCCACACCAGGCCTCAGACGGCTGCACATCTCCACATCTGTACAGTGAGTCCTCAGTTACTTATTGGATGCATTTCTTACTTTATTTGTAAGATGAAGCACAATTTGAACATTACCTTATCTATTTTTCATAACTGCATTGTCCTAAATATCTGGGCTAGTGATGCTAAAAGGTGCTTATTTAAACTGGGATGTTGGACTATAGGTTCCCAGATAATCCACAATCAACCTGATGTCTTCATCATTTGCATTTCAAAGCTATTCCAAAGTGTTTAGACAAGATGTGTGTAAAAGTGAAGTAATACGTTTTAAACATAAAATCATCTAAACCTATTCTAGTGGATTTATTCATCTTTATAGTGCATGTCAAAGTTTATACACGTAAAATGAAATAGCCATGACTCTGAAAGTTGTTGCTGTAGCTGAGAAATAAAACTGTAGGGATTTTTTTTCACATCATCACAATGAGCTCTGTTATATTTTACCCCTGCAGCAATAGTAATAACCTCAGTTATTCAAGCACCTAGCATATTGTTATTGCTAGATTAATGCCATTTGGCTTATTTCCTCTGCAACTTCCAGTGTAAAACAGACTCCTGGGGTAGAACTGCACCTTAAAATCAGCCCCGCTAGGGGGTTAGTACTTTTGATTTTACCCCAGACCTTTGGGAGTGAGCTTCATTGAGGGAGGCTTGGGTTGCTTGCTTCTTGAAAGATCAGTAATCTTAGTAAAAATTCATCTCCACATATTTTCTGCCTTAATTGTAACACATTTAAAAGGATGCACTTCTGCCCTCAGCTGTCTGGTGAAGCAAAAAGTATGTTTATGGTTTGGAAACATTTGTCAGTCAAGATAGTTTTCTAATTTTTACCCTAGTTTATAGTCATCTAAAGTTCCTGTTTTTAACTCTTAACTAGATTTGAAATTTCAAACTTGCGCTTTTAGAAATCCTTGAAGTCAAAGGGAGTAATTCCTCAAGTCAAAGTAATATTTCAAGGTTATTAAACTCTAACCTTGAAATTTATTTTACACCATTTATGTAATTACAAGGGCAGAATACTTGTATTTTGATTAATTACTTTCATAGGTTGTATTGTGTTCAAATTTTTAGCGTAATTACTCACATCTTTTTCTCAAATATAAAAATCTTGAGCCGGAACTTCTGTACTTGCCTGTTTCTGGTACGGCCCTAAATCTGACGCACAAGCAAACGAGAACAATGAACCACAAAGCTGCTTCTCTTGAGTCTGTGGGGGTTACTTTAGACCAGGGGTGCTCAAGTCCAGTCCTCGAGAGCTACCATCCTGCAACTTTCAGATGCATCCCTGCTCCAACACACCTGAATCAAATGAGTGGCTCGTTACCAGG